>JACCID010000266.1:0-156013 GCA_018906775.1 Sycophila sp. Sp_5 | reverse complement strand
ATCTAACCGTTTTACATGAACAGTTTTTATTGCAATAATTTTTTGCAAGGGTTACGAGTTTCTACGCATGATTCATAGCATTTTCAGGATCGTTACTTGTACCTTAGAAGATTTTGCTCACTATTCTTTTTAGGAATCAGTTCATTTATAATTGTTAATTAACAATTGTTTACTCCTATTTACTTCTGTTTTCAAGAGTTAAGTGAAGTTCTCTTACTTCGAAATTCAGATAATTGTATTAATTTTCAATAATTGTACTTTTAATCGTAGTGAAAAATGGCACATCTTACTGAACGAGAAAGAATATCTTTGTTGATGATGCGAGGGTGGGGTGATCAAGAGAGAGGTTACAAACAGGTACAGCGTTTATTCAATGAAACATTCAGAGTTGAAGAAAACAACCCTATTTCAAAAAGTACCGTAATTCGTACAATTAGACGTTTTGAAGAGACAGGTGGTATTAAAGATCGTCCTAAATCAGGTAGATCCAAATCATCGTCTAATGATGAAAAGAGCTTAGACGTATTACAATCATTTATTGAGGACCCCCATTGCCTCAACAAATGGCATCCTTTCAAATTAAAGTTGGTACAGGAATTATCTGAAGATGATTGGGTGGGGGGGGGGGTGGGGGGGGGGGGGGGGGGGGGGGGGGGGGGGGGGGGGGGGGGGGGGGGGGGGGGGGGGGGGGGGGGGGGGGGGGGGGGGGGGGGGGGGGGGGGGGGGGGGGGGGGGGGGGGGGGGGGGGGGGGGGGGGGGGGGGGGGGGGGGGGGGGGGGGGGGGGGGGGGGGGGGGGGGGGGGGGGGGGGGGGGGGGGGGGGGGGGGGGGGGGGGGGGGGGGGGGGGGGGGGGGGGGGGGGGGGGGGGGGTGGGGGGGGGGGGGGGGGGGGGGGGGGGGGGGGGGGGGGGGGGGGGGGGGGGGGGGGGGGGGGGGGGGGGGGGGGGGGGGGGGGGGGGGGGGGGGGGGGGGGGGGGGGGGGGGGGGGGGGGGGGGGGGGGGGGGGGGGGGGGGGGGGGGGGGGGGGGGGGGGGGGGGGGGGGGAGGGGGGGGGGGGGGGGGGGGGGGGGGGGGGGGGGGGGGGGGGGGGGGGGGGGGGGGGGGGGGGGGGGGGGGGGGGGGGGGGGGGGGGGGGGGGGGGGGGGGGGGGGGGGGGGGGGGGGGGGGGGGGGGGGGGGGGGGGGGGGGGGGGGGGGGGGGGGGGGGGGGGGGGGGGGGGGGGGGGGGGGGGGGGGGGGGGGGGGGGGGGGGGGGGGGGGGGGGGGGGGGGGGGGGGGGGGGGGGGGGGGGGGGGGGGGGGGGGGGGGGGGGGGGGGGGGGGGGGGGGGGGGGGGGGGGGGGGGGGGGGGGGGGGGGGGGGGGGGGGGGGGGGGGGGGGGGGGGGGGGGGGGGGGGGGGGGGGGGGGGGGGGGGGGGGGGGGGGGGGGGGGGGGGGGGGGGGGGGGGGGGGGGGGGGGGGGGGGGGGGGGGGGGGGGGGGGGGGGGGGGGGGGGGGGGGGGGGGGGGGGGGGGGGGGGGGGGGGGGGGGGGGGGGGGGGGGGGGGGGGGGGGGGGGGGGGGGGGGGGGGGGGGGGGGGGGGGGGGGGGGGGGGGGGGGGGGGGGGGGGGGGGGGGGGGGGGGGGGGGGGGGGGGGGGGGGGGGGGGGGGGGGGGGGGGGGGGGGGGGGGGGGGGGGGGGGGGGGGGGGGGGGGGGGGGTGGGGGGGGGGGGGGGGGGGGGGGGGGGGGGGGGGGGGGGGGGGGGGGGGGGGGGGGGGGGGGGGGGGGGGGGGGGGGGGGGGGGGGGGGGGGGGGGGGGGGGGGGGGGGGGGGGGGGGGGGGGGGGGGGGGGGGGGGGGGGGGGGGGGGGGGGGGGGGGGGGGGGGGGGGGGGGGGGGGGGGGGGGGGGGGGGGGGGGGGGGGGGGGGGGGGGGGGGGGGGGGGGGGGGGGGGGGGGGGGGGGGGGGGGGGGGGGGGGGGGGGGGGGGGGGGGGGGGGGGGGGGGGGGGGGGGGGGGGGGGGGGGGGGGGGGGGGGGGGGGGGGGGGGGGGGGGGGGGGGGGGGGGGGGGGGGGGGGGGGGGGGGGGGGGGGGGGGGGGGGGGGGGGGGGGGGGGGGGGGGGGGGGGGGGGGGGGGGGGGGGGGGGGGGGGGGGGGGGGGGGGGGGGGGGGGGGGGGGGGGGGGGGGGGGGGGGGGGGGGGGGGGGGGGGGGGGGGGGGGGGGGGGGGGGGGGGGGGGGGGGGGGGGGGGGGGGGGGGGGGGGGGGGAGGGGGGGGGGGGTGGGGGGGGGGGGGGGGGGGGGGGTGGGGGGGGGGGGGGTGGGACACAAAAAACACAACAACCAAAAAACCCACCCCACCCAACCAACCCCCCCCCAACACACCCTCAACAACACACCACACAAACCCACAACCCCCCACCCCACAAGCAACCACCCACCCCCCCCAACCACACCCCCACACTCCCCAAAAAATACCCCGTGGGGGTGGGGGTGTGGGGGGGGGGGGTGTGGTGCGGGGGGGGGGGGGGGTGGTGGGTGGTGCGGTGTGTCGTGCAAAAAAAACCCAAAAAACAAAAAATATACAAAACAAAAAAAAAAAAACATAATAAAAAACCACAAAAAATAAAACATAAAAAAAAAAAAAAAAAAATCAAACCAGTGGGTTGGGTGGGGTGCTGTTTGTGGGGGGGGTGGGTAAAAACAAACAAAAACCCAAACAAAAACAAACAAAACACCAACCACACACAACCCACCACCACCAACCCCCACAACCCACACCAACCAAAAAACCAACCACCCACCCCTCCCACCCCACCCCCCCCCCAACACCCACCCACCCCCCCACCACCCCCCCCCCCCCACCCACACCCACACTACGACTCGAGACAAAAAAAAACCAAAAAACACAAAAACACAAAAGGTTTGTTTTTTGTTGGGTTGGTTTTTGGGTTTGGTTGTTGGGCTTGGGTTTTTTTTGTTTGGGTTTGTTTTTTTGTGTGGTTTTGGGGTTTTTGTTTTTTTGGGTTTGTTTGTTTTTGTGGGTTTTTGTGGGTTTTTCTTTGTGTTGGTGGTTGTTTCTGTGTTGGGTTTCTTCAACCCAACCACACCCCCACCCACCCCCACAAAACAACAATACAAAAAAAAAAAAAAAAACCACAAACCAAAACAAAAACACAAAAACAAAAAGTTTTATGGTGTTTGTTTGGGTGTTGTGTTTTTGTGTTGTTTCTAAAAAACTTTCTTTTGGTGTTTTTTGGTGGTGTGTGGTGCGGGTGGGTGGGTGTGGTGTGTGTGGGGGGGGTGGTTGGGTGGTTTGTTTTGGGGGTTGGGGGTGGTGGTGGTAGTGTTGGGGTGGGGGGGTGGTTTGGTTGGGGGTTGGGGGTTGGGGGTGGGGGGGTGTTGGTGGGGGGTTGTGGGGGGGGTTTGTGGTGGGTTGTTGTGGTGGTGGGGGTTTCTGGTTTTGTTTGGTGGTGGGGGTGGTGTTTGGTGGGTGTGGGGCGTGTGGTTTGGGGTGGGGGGTGGGTGGGGGGGGGGGTTTGGGGGAACCAAACTGGACCCCCATTGCAGCATCAGACGTTGTGCACAACAGCATGAAATGGGAGCTGCATCTGTGCACAAAATTTTGAAACTCAACAAATGGCATCCTTTCAAATTAAAGTTGGTACAGGAATTATCTGAAGATGATTTTGATAGAAGGGTAGAGTTTTGTGATGTAATGATGCAAATGATATCTGATGATCCTTTGCTCCTCAATAACATTGTTTTCTCTGATGAAGCCACGTTTGAGTTAAGCGGAACAGTGAACATACATAATTGTCGATACTGGAGTAACATCAATCCACATTGGATGAGAGCGGACCACACGCAACATCCTGAAAAAGTAAATGTTTGGGCTGGCATATTTAATGGAAGAGTACTTGGCCCTTTCTTTATTGAAGGTAATTTAAATGCTGCAATGTATGAAAACATGCTTCGAGACCAAATTATACCTGCTATACGGAATTTAACGAGAGGAAATCTGGACGAAATTTACTTCCAACAGGATGGTGCTCCTGCACACTACGGTATTCATGTTCGCCGATATTTAGATGCAACATTTCATGATAGATGGATTGGGCGGAGAGGTACAATTGAATGGCCACCTCGGTCCCCAGACCTAACGCCTCTTGATTACTTCCTTTGGGGTACTTGAAGGATAAAGTTTATGTTATAAAACCACGTGACTTGGATGAATTACGCCAAAGAATCACTGATGAAATAGACTTGATACCTCAGCAAATCTTGCGAAATGTTGTTGCAGCCTTTTACAAACGGTTAGCAGATTGCCAAACTGTTAATGGGCAACAATTTGAACAGTTGTTGTAAAAAGTTCCTGTCAACGACATTTTAAAAAAATTCAGTTTGGGCGAATAGTCCACTGTCTTGATTTAGTTAGCTGGGCCGCCGATAGTCCTGCCTTAGCTGACTGGGCCGCTAGTGTTCTTGTCTTAGTAGGCTGGGCCGCCGATGGTCTTGCCTTAGTTGGCTGGATCACCCATGATGTTACCTTAATTAGTTGTACCTCCCGTGCCTGAGCAATAAGGCTCATTTTGATTAGACATTTTTTTATTTATCATTTTCCCCCCCGAGGTATGTAGTTGTTGGGCCTAAGGCTTATTTTGATTAGACATTTTATTATTTATCATTTTCTCCCCCGAGGTATGTAGTTGTTGGGCCTAAGGCTTATTTTGATTAGATATTTTTTTATTTATCATTTTCTCCCCCGAGGTATGTAGTTGTTGGGCCTAAGGCTTATTTTGATTAGACATTTTTTTATTTATCATTTTCTCCCCCGAGGTATGTAGTTGTTGGGCCTAAGGCTTATTTTGATTAGACATTTTTTTATTTATCATTTTCCCCCCCGAGGTATGTAGTTGTTGGGCCTAAGGCTTATTTTGATTAGACATTTTTTTATTTATCATTTTCCCCCCCGAGGTATATAGTTGTTGGGCCTAAGGCTTATTTTGATTAGACATTTTTTTATTTATCATTTTCTCGCCCGAGTTATGTGGTTGTCTGGCCTAAGGCTTATTTTACGCCAGTGTCAATTACACCTTCTACAATCCTAATGCAGAATTTAGCGCTGGTGCAAAATGGAGAATTACAACTAGGAGGCTTAATTTGGAAAACTAAAGTTAACCTTCAAATGACCTTGAATATCAAGGGCAATGTCAATTTAACGCCACCATAAAGTTTGTCTTCCAAAATCAAATTACTTTAGTATTGGTCAGATACGTTCAAAGTTCTTAATAATCGGGATTTCTTGGCTTTCTGCTACTAAATAATCATTTAACCACTAAATGACCTCTGTAGGTCATTTTGAGCCATAACGTGGGTACATATCCAGATGTAAAATTTTGTGCTCTTTCAGAATCTGAAATAAAAAATAGGGGTCCCTATTTAAAAAACTGAAGATGACCTTTAAATGACCTTGAAAATGATAACCAATAACAAATCCAAGGTCATCATTTAGTTCAACCTTCAAAACTTAACAACTTTTGTATTTAACATTTTTTTCCAAAATGCTTACTTTATGTTATAAGTGGGGGGTCCGGAACATTTCGAACACCCTGTATATATACCTAAAGGTCAGTTTGATGATCTTTTTTTACGATATTGGTCAGTTTGGTGATTTTTCGGACAGTTTGGTGAGACTCACCAAACTGCCATACCCTTATCTGTCAGTTTAGTGAGCTCACCAAAGTGCCTATATCTAAATTAGGCAGTTTGGTGAGTTTTTCAATTCGTAGAACATCCATTGCAAATACATCATAAATATATTAGCAACAGTACATTAAATGGAATTTACTATTCATACAACATAATTAGCCAGAAAATACCATACAATCCCGATTACACCAGACTTATGTATTCTATTCGTACATACAGTATTCTACAGTAATTAGTTAAAATAAAAAAAGAAATCTTTCTGGCTGTTCCATACAGTGTTCTACTTTGTCTAGGAATTGTAGAAATCTACCGTAGAATGATGTATGTAAACTCCCAATAAACATAAGAATAGTTACGTGTATTAGTGTTCGATTATAACGCGGTAAGCGGCAACAAATGCATCATTCCGTAGTATTCATGATTTTTAGCTGCAGCAGAGTTTGTCATGTCTAACTTCGGCATTTAAAAGATTATTTTACAATCAAAAAAACTATGTATTCATATTGACCACTCATGATTATCGGGGTAATCTACAATGACTATCATGGTCTTAAAACGATTACAACAATACTAAAATGTTTCTGGCTGTTCCATACAGGATTCTACTTTGTCTACGAATTTGCGAAATCTACCGTAGAATGATGTATGTAAACTCCGAATAAACATTAGATAAGTTACTAGACCGACGCTTTGGCGGAGTGGTGGAGATGCACCTTGGGCGTTCGTGAAAGTTAAGCAACTTTCGGCGTGGATACTACTTGGATGGGTGACCGCGCTGGAAGTTGCGATGTTTCCTCGATCTCTTAGGTGTTTTTCTCCACACTCAACAAAGTGAGCGGGAGGTATGAGAATGATAAATTCTCTGCTCAGGCCTACGAAATGTGACTTGGGCATCTAATTTGAACATTCTCAATATACAATTACTAAAACCTTTCTGGCTGTTCCATACAGTGTTCTACTTTGTCTATGAAATGGCGAAAGCTACCGTAGAATGATGTATGTAAACGCCGAATCAACATTAGAATAGTTACGTGGATTAGTGTTCGATTATGCCGCTTACTGCGACCTAATCGGACACTAATTGTCGCAGTAGTTAGATATACGTCGCCGCTTACCGCGGTATAATCGAACACTAATCCACGTAACTATTCCTATGTTTATTGGGAATTTACATACATCATTCTACGGTAGATTTCGCAAATTCCTAGACAAAGTAGAACCCTGTATGAAACATTTTAGTATTGTTGTAATCATTATAAGAACATGATAGTCATTGTAGATTACCCCGATAATCATGAGTGGTCAATGTGAATAAATAGTTTTTTTGACTGTAAAAAATTCTTTTAAATGCCGTAGGTGGACATGTCAAACACTGCTGCAGCTAAACATTATGAATACCACGGAATGATTGCTTCGTCGCCGATTTCTGCAACATAGTCCAACTCTAATCCAAGTAACGATTCTAATGATTATTCGAAGTTTACATACACCATTCTACGGTAGATTTCGCAAATTCGTAGACAAAGTAGAACCCTGTATGGAACAGCCAGAAACATTTTAGTATTGTTGTAATCGTTATAAGACCATGATAGTCATTGTAGATTACCCCGATAATCATGAGTGGTCAATGTGAATAAATAGTTTTTTTGATTGTAAAATATTCTTTTAAATGCCGAAGTTGGACATATCAAACACTGCTGCAGCTAAACATCACGAATACTACGGAATGATGCATTCGTTGCCGCTTACCACGTTATAATCGAACACTAATCCACGTAACTATTCTAATGATTATTCGAAGTTTACATACATCATTCTACGGTAGATTTCGCAAATTCGTAGACAAAGTAGAACCCTGTATGGAACAGCCAGAATGATGTTAGTATTGTTGTAATCGTTATAAGACCATGATAGTCATTGTAGAATATCCCGATTATCATGAGTGATCAATGTGAATAAATAGTTTTTTTGACTGTACTTTTGAAAAATCAGCCATTGAACAATACTTATCCGTATTTTTCGAGCTATGTACCCTTTTCATTTCCAGACCCTCAGTTGTAAATAAAAGGATACTAATATTTTCTTTTTAATTTGAGTAGTCAAGATGTAACGTTCTGTACAAACATACAAAATTTACGTTTATTCTGTCAGAGGTGATTTCGTAACTAGAAGCGACGTAGGAAATTGTGCATCGTTAAAGAAATAAATGATAAATTCATCATTTTCAGAGGTAAGTTTTAAATTAGAATGAAATTGAAAAATTTTATTGCGTTTTTCGTACTAACTTACAAATTAGATTTAGTTTTCTTTTTCAAATATGGTGTATTCCAAAGAAGCGCACGACACGTTGCAAGTTTTCTTTGAAGCTGGGTCATTTCTTGTTGCTGAAAGGTTGTGGCAAGAACGTTACCCCAACAGATTTCCTCATTCTCGTAAAGTATTTTTGCGTCTGTCCAGAAGAATAAAGAATGAAGGACTTGTCCAACCTCATCGCAATAAGGGAAGGCAAATTCTTCGACGAGTTAGAGATGAACGGTCTGTGGATATCGTCGCATCAGCAATCATTGAGCCACATGATTCTGTAAGACGGCGGGAACGTGATTCCGGTATAAGCAAATCTGCTATCAGTGTTATTCTGCGGAATTGTTCCGAAAATTCTGAAAAAACTCACAAGTATTCTTTGATTAATTCTAAGGCGAACGTTCGTTGAAAATGGGTGACATGTGGTTCCAGCAAGATGCATGTCCTTCACACGCTACGCATATCATTCGAAGAGTTTTGAATCGTTTATTTCCAAATAAGTGGATTGGAAAGTACGCTCCTGTCATCTATCCACCTCGATCCCCGGACCTTACAGTATTAGATTATTATTTGTGGGGAAGAGTAAAAGATTTAGTTTACCGCGAGCGTCCGACAATGAGGGCTAATATGATTCGCAGAATCACAGAAACAATCCGCTCGCTTGAAGCAGCAGAATTTAGAAGAGCTGCTGATAATTTTGAAGCTAGAGTCCAGGCATGCATTTTGCAAGGTGGAGCGCATTTCGAACACCTACCATAATAAAAGAGAAGTTCATTTAGGGAAATAAGAATAGAAATTATTTACATTAATTAATTATTTATGTAAAAACTAGTGTATTATATTTATACAGATTACTGAAATGATCTTGATTGTAAAGAAATTTGTTATTTTGTTTGATTAAACATTTCGTAACTTGTTAAATTTATTGTATTTTTAATAGTCCACCTAGAAACCGCAAACTTACCTTGCTTTTGCATTTAATCTAATCCTGAATTAACGAATGGCAAGATTGTTTCGACTAAAAGGAGTTTTCAAACAGATTATATCTCTTATGATGGAAAATTGGAGTCGAAAATAACCTTACAAGGCACCCGTATCACTGTCCTAGTAGGCTACACCCGGCCGGAACTGGATATTAAATGTATCACCAATCTCGGGCACAGTTCACATACTAGCACAAGACTTCGCATTTTACATATGGCTCAATATTCTAGATTTTAGAAGAATTAGACGGATGGCATTGGACATTCGAGTCATTGAATTTTTTTCTCGGTACATATGCGTCTTATAAAAAAATACTAAAAACACTTTTTACTCAAAATCTCGTGTTCTTTCAGAATCCAGTATAAAAAGTAGGAGTTCCTATTTAAAAACTGAAAGTTGACCTTGAAAATCAACTTCACGGTCAAATTGAAGGTCGCCACTAAAATCCTTGACTGATTTGCTAAAACTTTTGTATACATCATATTTCCTAAAAACGTGCTGCTAAAGAAATAAAAAGGGTGGACGGGTGTTTGTGGACACTCGGTATATACAGGGTGTTCAAAAATGAACCGGCACGACCAGTATATCCGTGTTCAGAATAACATTCTAAGCACTTTTTAATTTTTGGCATTTTTCAGAACTTGGGAGTTACTGTTAATTAAAATCTGCGATAATTATCCAATCAGCGCTCGATTTGACGATGAACCCCGCATGACTCTCCCCTCGCGGACCATGCTGCTCGAGTAAACCCAGCCTACAGGTGTCAGCTAGAGCGCTGATTGGCTAATTGTCGAAGTTTTTGATTCACCATAACTCGATAATTAGCCACAATTACGAAATATGCCATAAGGGAAAAAGTGCTTAGAATGTTATTCTGAACACGAATATACTCGTCGTGCCAGTTCATTTTTGAACGCCCTGTATATATATATATATAAATATATACTAGGGGGGCACCCCCCTACTCGCTCCGCTCGTCCACCCCCCATTTTGCGATACAGATGAAATCTAGAAAATAATTGTTGCATTTTTTTCATTTTTTTGTACCTGTATACGATATGAAACTTTATTTACCCAATTTCTTTAGCGATATAATTGAATATATTTATTTTTACAGTCAAATTCCAGAAAATAATTTTTTATAACCATTAAATGCTCATCATTATCGTTTTTTGCTATGTCAATAATTAAATATTTCATAGTGTTCACGATTTCTCCATTCGAAATGCGCGCGCTACAAACTCGGCAGTGCCAGATAGCGCTGAGAACTTGCGCGCGCACTCAAGCGAGTCTTCGCGGCAAGATAGCGTCCCTCGACGCCATCTTCCCTCTCTTCGACCAGCTCTTGGCAAGGAAAGACGCTTTCGCTCCTTCAAGGCCTTTTCGACCCGCTCACCACCGCTTTCATCATCCAGCTCAACTATTGCATCTTACAACCTGCTCAGCGTTTTCCAGCTCATCGTTACATCGCTCCAGCTCAGCTTTCAAGATAATTCAGCTCATATACGTAAACTCATACACAAACACAGAGGTTAAGGTATGCTCGCCTATACTGGAGGTGCAATAAATCAAAGTGCTCAAAAGCGAAGTGTATTTATTTAATGTCCCCGCCCGCTGTAACTACCCAATCCTTTAACACACAAATACTTTCTCAAACATTTGATGTTTCTGACCGTCAGGTGAGTCAGGAGAATGTCACCCAGTTGGTCGGTAATGTTGAGCGCTGCTAATCCCTTCTTGACTTGACCAAGGGTTATCTCTAGGTCATGTAGCCCATGAGCTGATTTATTGGTGAGCGGCTTCATATCAAGCAGTTGATTAAGCAGAGACCCCACTGCGAGCCGTTTGTTCTCGTAGCGCTCAATCAGCTGAGCCCAAGCTGGTTCTAATGAGCGGTCGTTGATAGGAAATCCGGAGATCACCTGAGCTGGCTCTCCCGACAAACAGCTGCTGAGGTAGTGGAGCTTCTCAACTGGAGCGAGGTCAACTTTATCCATGATGAGGCTTTTAAACAAATCTCTGAATCGGTTTGAAAGTTCTCAGCGCCGTCTGGCACTGCCGAGTTTGTAGCGCGCGCAATTCGAATGGAGAAATCGCGAACACATAGACTGTATCGGTATACGATTGTATCGTTATACGATTTTGAAGTTAAAATTACACTTTCATAAAAATGTCGATTTTTCATATTATTTTTAAGTATCCAAAAATTTCATCTATAATATTTTCGTTTGTATAATTATTTTTGGGATTTTTGTTACTTTACTTTCTCGATCATATTTTGGTAAAAAATTGCTATTGCCTACATTTAAAAGCCAACATTTAAATTCAATATCATTTTCCGAAATTTTTTTATTTTGCTTTAATGACGTACATTTAAAATTTTGTCACAGTAACCTATTTTTTATAATTGCCAATAACTCTCAGTAACTCGATTCCCAGACGGAACAATTAGTAAAATATGTCGAAAATATCTTGATGCAAGAACTTCTTTTGCTCCAAATATTTCATTATAATCAGATAAATCAATTAAACATTTTTCTACAGCTTTTATAATTTCCTTATATTTTTCATTATTATGTTATTCAAACGTCCTATTTTTTATTTTTAGAGAGAGAGAGGAAGAGAGAGGCAGAGAGAGGGAGGGAGAAAGGGAGTGAGGGAGGGAGGGAGGAAGAGAGAATTTACATGTTTACATACTCGTAAACAGATGCTCCGTCTGCAGTCAACCCTGTCATAAAAAGTGTAGTAAAGCTGACCCACCAAAAACGTCCAAGATCTCAAGAAAAGGTACGACAATGGCAGCTTCTACTCGCAGTTTGGCCCGGCTTGCCTCGATATCGGCTCGCAAGACCCCCAACCGCTCATCCACGCTCGAGACATCGACCCCGGTGGCTAAACAGCTGTTATTGCTCGACTCGTCTCTCGCTCATGTCGCCTCAACTACTCTGCCCGAAACTTCGTCAGCTCAAAGTGTGGTCTGTCAGCAGGCGCTGCCTTCTTCTACTGCCTTGCAACACCTGGTGGCCGAGTAGCAGGGATCGTCAACATTTTTTCATAGTTCAGACAGCCAGGCTAAAAATTGGCGGCGGTGCCGATTTTATCAATTTAATTGAACCAAAGATGGTGCCACGTTACGTAATGCATCTTTGGCACCATTAGGAGAACAAAGCCTTCTGGGACATTCGCAAATACTAATCTCGGTAAGCACCATGGAATTATATTTCCAGCGCTTTGATATGCTCGAAAAGCAGCTCGACGAGCTTAGATCTATCTTGAGAGTGGACTCTGTTCATACTAGTGCTTCATCAAATATTTCCGGCGGTGCCACTGCTATTGAAATGGCGAATTTGCCTGCCAGGGTATCCGCTCTTGAAGAAAACCTTACAAACTAATTAATAGTGTTAAGTGAGATAAACACTAACAGGAGGCCGCTTCTCGAAGGTACCAAAGGTGTCAATGATGATTTAAAACAAGTCCACGCGGATAAGATGAGTAACGGTGGTGCAAACCGCAATGAAAAATTGAATAACCAAAAAGTAAACCAAAAAATAGAATATAAGAAAAATATACAACTCTATAACTACCGCTGAATCAAATACTCCTGTTCCTGGTGATGCTGAGCGCTGCAAGGTAATTCGAAATGGAGTATTAAAGAATAATATTGAAATTTCTGAGGATTCAGTCGTATCGTGGAAGATTCAGGTCAGATCGTAAAATATTTTTAAATGAAATGTTATCCCAAGAAAGGGCCGATAGCCCAGGGCTTGGGATTTAAATGCGCCTGGCATGCGGATCACGGTGCTCTATAAGCAGACCTAAATAAAAATGTCATGTAACCTCGAATTTTTTATTTCTCGGTCATTTCATCATTTCACGTGGCGTTTTAAAAAATTGTTAAAATCAATTTTATTTTATTTTATGAGCATTATTGTTTATACGTTAAATTTAACAGGTAAAATAGTGTACTTTAAATTATAGAAGCCAATTTGTGGTCATTAAGTTTTCGTCGTTATAATCATTACAAGCAATTTAGTTTACAAAATTTAAAAGCGTTTTATTTCTGCTATTCCTATGAATGCTATTAATACTAATATAGCAGAAACAACACGATGTTCATACAATAAAATAAAATTTATTTTAACCATTTTTTAAAAATCTGCCACGTGAAATAATTTTAAAAATCATTTTAAAACATTTCTAATACATCAAAAAACAATAAGAAATAGAAAATTCGAGGTGTCATGACATTTTTATTTAGGTTTGCTTCTAAAGCACTGTGAGATAGCAGATTCCTTGTCAGGAGAAGAGGCGGCGAGCGAGCGGACGTTTTCGCGTCAGCCGCTGATCTACAAACCATTCGCACGGCGTGCTAGGCAACTCCCAGGAAATCTTCGCTAAGGAGTGATTCATCAGCCCCTGCTCTTATAAGGGGAGTCTCACTTCTTAGGGTCACAGATTTGCTTAAACCTGTGAGAATCTCATCGATGACTTATTTTGAGATGCTACCTACAGCCATGTTGTCTAATACTGAACAGCTTTAGCGTATATTGAGATTGTACTTTCAACGATGTACAACCTAGTAGCTACAATAATAAAAATACTTTGCACCTAAATTCATAAAATAACAAATATGAAAGTATTCGATATATAAAAATACATTTGTTTAACTAATTATTATATTCGGGAATCATTGTGAGAGGTCTGCCTATTAAGAAATGTGCACGCGTCAACGCTAATGGATAATTGGGATCCGATGAAATGGGACAGATCGGTCTCGAATTTAAGATTGCTTCGATCTCCACAGCCAAAGTATTCAATTCCTCGACGGTAAACAAAGCATTTCCGACTACTCTTCTCTTATGGTGCTTAAAGGACTTCACCGCAGCCTCCCATAAACCACCGAAGTGTGGCAATAGAGGCGTATTAAAATGTTATGAAATCCCATTGCGACCGGCGAATTCGCTAACCTTGCTACTAAATTCATCGGACTCAATCAACGCAAATAAATCTCGCAATTTATTATGCGCTCCTACATAATTGGTTCCGTTATCCGAGTAAACGTGGGATGGGATCCCTCGTCGCGAGATAAACCTTTTGAACTCTGCCAAGAAAGAAACCGTGGATAAATCGCTCACTATCTCAAAATGAACCGCCTTGGTGGACATGCAAATAAAAACACAGTCATACACCTTGATGCTAGAACGATCACGATACTTTTTTTCTTTTGCGAAGATTGGACCGAAAACATCAGTTCCGGTGTGCAAAGAGAGTGATGCTTGCTCTACTCGCGGCAATGGTAAATCCGTCATTTTATACTTTATGGTATCAGCTTTAAATCGTATGCAGCGGGTGCATGAACGTATGATTTACCGGATCTGATTTTTAGCGTCCAATAACCAAAATCTTTGCCTAATATTATAAAGTGTCGATTGAATCCCCGAATGGAAAAACTTTTCGTGGACTTCTCGGATATATATATCGGTGACGTGACTCCGCGAAGGCAATACCGCAGGATGCTTTTTATCGAAATCCAACTTAGTTTTTTCTAATCTGCCTCCTACACGTAGCAAACCTTCGTTATCTACGAACGGGTTAAGCGCTGCAAGAGTGCCGCCTTTTTTGGTTTGACCGTTTCGTAAACGTTTAATTTCTTCCGATAATTTCAGTGTTTGGACTATTTTAATAACGCGCTTCTCGGTATCGCAAAACTCCTGAGCGGAGACGGCCCCCTTGCGGGCTTTGCCCTTTAAAAATCGGCGGCAAAAAGAACATTTATCATCCGAGAATACGAAGAAAACCTCGAAAAAAAATTCTCCGCAGGTTCGGCTTGATTAACAAGACACACTACTTTACGTAGCCCGGCAAGTTGACGTCGGGCAGCTTCATGCCTACAAGCCACAGCGTCTCTGACTCCCGTAACTAAGAGGTCCGTTAATCCAAGCGTCATTCCTCAAAAATTCTCTTAATAGTTGTCCACGCGATAGAGCATCTGCAGGATTGTTATAAGTCCTCACGTGCCTCCACGATACATCCGAACACATCCGTTGAATCTCACCGACCCTATTTGCCTCGAAAGGCTTGAGCAAACTCGGGGATTTTAGAAGCCAATGCATGATTATAGAGGAATCGCTCCAGAATATTACCCTATCAACCTTGAAGGCGAGATTCTCCACTACTTTTCCATAAAGTCTCGAGTGCGTCAAAGCACCGCAGAGCTCGAGTCGAGGGATGGAGATCTCTTTCAGAGGGGGCAACGCGCGATTTCGCGCAGAATAATCGTACAACAATGTTTCCTATGTCATCTCGAGACCGTACGTACAAACATGCTCCAACTTTACTGGCGTCACAGAACCCATGTATCTGCACGTCCGAATGATTTTCGATTAACGAGTGGAAGTTGTTCTACCAAAGACATCCAGGACGTATGTAATTCGATGGGCAGCGACTCGTCCCATCCGACGTTTGATCTCCAACAATCCTGCATCAATGTTTTAACGTAAAACACAACTGGGCCTAACAAACCTAATGGATCAAAAATCTTTGCAATTTCAGATGCGACGACACGCTTAGTCGGTTTGGCGGATACCGAATTTACAATGTAGAATAACTCGTCAGATTTGATATTCCATGAAATTCCTAAAGTAATGAGATCCGATGTGCCTTCAGATGATAAATTCAAATTTTTAAGATCTTCATTTAGATCATCGAGCACTGAAGGATGATTGGAGGCCCATTGCCGGATATTAAATCCTCCTTTCTTTAATAATTCTATAGATTGATCGCGAATACATAGGATTTCCTCTAACGAATTGGCTCCAGTAACTAAATCATCCACGTATAAGTTCCTCTGAACAATCTTCGCAGCGATCGGGAACTGATATCCCTCGTCGTTCGCTAACTGCTTCAAAGTGCGAATCGATAAAAAGGATGCAGACGAAACTCCAAATGTAACGACGTTTAACTGAAAAATTCGAATTTGTCCCTCGTGGTACCAAAAAATGTACTGAAACTTTCTATCATCGGGATGAATCAAAATTTGTCTATACATCTTCTCAATGTCCGCGGTGATAACGTATTTGAAAGACCGAAATCTAAGCAGATAAGCAAATAATTTAGATTGAATCAATGGCCCGATCATGAGAGAGCCATTCAAACTCCGACCGGTGTTCGCTTCAGCTGAGGCATCGAAGACAACGCGTATCTTTGTCGTAGCGCCAACCTTATTTGACCCACGCACAGCATCGATAACGTTGCGCCCGCTCCGATTAACAAATCAATCGGTCTCGGAAGATGAAACTGCTTATCGGCTAATTCAACGTTTCGCGGCAAATCCAACACCCCTCGAGGAAATACTTCAGACGGCACTCGCTCCGATATCTGTGGCACTATCGGAAAGGATAATTCTTTCTGAAAATTGCTGTGCACAGAAAAAAAGGTTAGAGAAATGCAACCTTGAGAAAAAGTTTGAATACCGGAGATTGCACTAATCGAAATGTTACAGGTCTTAATGCTCAGTCATAAAATGCGCGGACGCGCAGTTATCCAACAAGGCGCGTTTACACGCGTAAAATCGGCATTCACTACCATGCGCTCGAAGGCAATTCAGCAAAGCGCGGTAGTTTTTACGGTCTTCCAACGATCGTCAATGCTCATACCGAGAAATTTATCGCATTTGTATAACGAATGCCCTTCTCCACTGCATAGCGAACAGTCCGAGTTCACGTGCGTTAATAAAATCCTAGCACCGGTCTCTCCCTTTTTCGCCTTGGCTCTGAAACCATCCTTCACCGAGTATGCCCGTTTATTGGTCTTGTCGTCAGTTTTTATTCGCGCCGTTTCTTCTTCTAACGTAAATAACCGATAAGCCGCTTTCATTATGAATTTATATGTATAAATCATTTAACGCTGGGAATACATCCAAAGTCAAAGTCTCTTCACATTTATTTCTGACGGAGCTGGGTAAAACTCTCTCCAATACGCGGACTAATAGAGTTTCTTCCGGATGTACGCTCAGCGACTTCAAGGACGTTACCCTTTGTTTCATCCCGTCGCCGAGTGCGTTCAAATCTTTTCGAGTGGGTTTATTATTCGCGGGAGTCTTCAAAATTGCGTCTAAATGTTTGTAGATTAAAATCCTTCTCCTATCATACGCGTCTTTTTAGAGATCCCATGTGGCTGCGTAATTTTCCGCGCTAACGTCAAATATGGTTAACTTTGCCAAGGCTTCTCCCTTTAAAGAATTTTTCAAGTACAAAAATTTCTGTAAATTAGAAATATCTTCGCGAGCACGCACTACGTTTTCGAACGTGTTTTTAAACGTTAACCAACCGTCTAACTCCCCTTCAAATTTCGGTAATTCCACTACCGTAAGCTTTATGCGTTTCATCTTGCCCGCGTGACTCGACGCGAAACTCACGCTACTATTATTCCGTGAGCCCGACGGTCCATCAATTTTATTGATCTGACTAGCGAGTTTAAAATATATATCGCGTATCTCGTCCATCTCACTCTCCATATCAATCTCTGGTTGCCAAATGGCCAGTTCAATATGCAATTCTTCGTAGGCTTCCCAGAGCTCTTTCTCGCGGGCTAGGCGCAATTGCACGTTTGATCCATCGTATCTTTCCTGAGAGACGAATTTGTTTAACAAAATCAATTGTCCCCTAAGAGATCTTCTCTTGGAATTAATGATGCTAACGCGGTCTTCCATTTTCGATGAGGGAATCAACTAGTATTACTATATTTAAATTAAATTATATTAAATGCGATGGAAGGTATCAAAAATCTCACTTTATTATCTTTTAAATAGAATTCAGATCGCTCGCTGCTCAAACAAATGCGATTCGCGGGCGAGATCAAAAGCGTTGGCGATGCCTCCCAAACGTAAACAAGCGGCCCTGTGGGTGGCCGGCGGAATTCGTAGAAATCACGTTGCTGTCCGTTGGCGCGCGACGACCTGCACTTTTCTGATTTTTCTACCTCACACGCGACACTTATTTCCCTTAACAATTATGCATATAGAAAGGCCCTAAGGATGATTTTGATAGATTTACGCGCGCGTGAAATGTATTCACTACTTTTGATATGTCGCGGGATGCATAAGCTACGTTATTACTTCAATCAAAAATATTTATTTTTCGAAATCCGGGGACGGCCCTTCCCGACGTTGGGCTGCTGAATAGCTGGAGATGACGGCGATCAGCTTGACATTGCTGACAAAATCCTTAAGACAGAGGCTTCAGATCTCACAGGAGGCACCATGAATTGTTGCGAGATAATCCTTGATGGACTCACTCGCTGGTTGAATCCTTCTTCTTTATACCCGATATGTGATTTTTATAAACGGATAGGTAAACAAGATAAAACAGACTAAGTTAAGATGTGAGAATTTGTATTTATTGTTTAATGGAGAAAAGCCTAAAAGGCATAATAACTCCTAGAAGAAAGAGTCTTTGATATATATAAAAAATGACCTAGCAATCGAATTCGCGACGATGCACCGCGCGGCACGAGCGAGGGAGGCGGCTCCCGGGTGGGCGGCACCCTAGGTTGTTCATAGACGTCGGAGCTCTGCGCTCTGGGACAATCCTCGACGAGGAGAATGCTTAAAAGCTCTCCTCGCGCACCGCAAGATCCAAACTTGCACGGCTCACGACCTACAAACAACCTGTTAATTCACTAATAGCGGAAAAGGTGTGGCGACACACGCGTCCAAGACAGCAAGGGCACCAACCGGATCGGATACAATTAAGTCGAAAAAGAACAATATCAAGTCGGAGATGTCAATCGATCGACGGCTCGATTCCAAGTGCCGGAAAAATCAAAAAGGCCCTAAAGGCCAGATTCATCCCCTCCACACAGACATGATAGCGCGCGGCGGCCACCAGCGGCGGCCAAAGATATTCGCGAGCAAATCGAACTGGCGATGAAATTACACTTCGACCGAACAATATTTTTGGTATTGCCGCGTCTGATGATGATCCAAATACCCGGCACGACAGCATGATCCAAATACCCGGCTTTTTCGTTTTTCTAAATAGGATCGCAACGTGAATGGGGGGAGGGGGAGTCGTCCTTTATGTACGAAGGGATTATAGTGTTAAACTATTAGATTCATCCAATACAGAGGTGTCTGGGAAACCAGATCTCTCTGAATACCTGTTCCGTGCTGTGCAGTAAGGTGAGGCTCCTCCTATTCTGGTTGGAGTAATTTATCGACCACCTAAAATTAAGCTGCAAAGGGATCATTTTGCTGCCCTGTTTATTAAATTATATGCTTACTCGTAGTGACTGGTCAGCCATGACTTCCCTCGAAACCAGCTTGGAGGAGGCTTTGCTTGCTCTCAATGAAAATGTAAACTCAGCTATTAAAATTTTAACGCCTCTTAAGGGGGCCAGCCTGGGTTAAATTGAAAAAAATACACTTTCCAGTATAATAGCTATAAAAATTTTATTAATTACTTTTGATTGCTGGAACTTTTTACACTTTAAGTACTCATATAATTTAAGCTATTTATACACTATTAGAATATAAACAGTGTTCCTTAGCTCTACTATTGTTCCACCAAAAATATCTTATATTTTTATTTATTTATTCTTTTGCCGTAGCTTTTTTTTCAGTACGATGACTTATATGTCACCAGACTAGGCTTAAAATACTCTTCATAAGTTGCACCTCAGATGTAACGGACCACTTTTTTGAATAAAATAAGAAAATATATTATTGTAGTCATTTTCGTGCTAAATAGTAGTAATTGCCTAATACTTTAATAAGTTACAGAATTATATTTTATTTTGTATAAATAAATTTAATAAATGTTATATAAAATATTATAAATAATAGATGATTTTTTATAAATTAGGCCTTACAGTTAATAAAACACAAGGAACAGTTATAATTACTGTAACATATACAGCGGAAAATACATTGCGTCTATTAGGAAATGTAGTACGTTACGGGAATAAGATGTTTTATTTTCTTATTCTCTCCGCCCTTATTTCCTTATTGCCACTCCTTACCGCAAGTGTCTGCAAAGGTCCTATACTTTTTGAATCATCTGTAGCGGAATTTTCGTCGCCACTCTCAAAAAAATTACAAATGACACTTTCTATTTGATAATAATTTGTAAATACAAAGTGAGCAAAAAAAAAATATTTGTTTACAGCGATACTGGCTTGTAGGTCCATCACTAATTTTTCGCGATTTGCACTTGAATCGCTCGCGCCCCATGGTTATCGACCGAGCTCATGCGCGCGTCGCTGCTCTGTCGCGCCAACTGGTACTGCATACAGGCGCGCGCTTGCTTCGGCGATTTGTGCGCCTAAGGTAGCGTCTCTGCGCTACCTCCGCCTCTTCCTGCTCGCCTCTCGACCAGCTCGGACGCTTCTACACCCGCTCATCAAGATACTCTTTTTGCCCTGCTCAGCCTCAGCTTTATTCATCACCGCATCACTGCATTAATGCATCACCGCACCAGCTCAACTCTCAGACAATCGGCTCAGCACTCAAGTATTATTCTACGCTCAAATATCTCAAGTCAATTGTATTTTGAGGTTAAGGTACGATCATTCCAAATGGGCTCAAAATAAGTCAATTACAGCTCAAACGTTGCATGCGTTTATTCAATTCTCCGCCCTCTGTAACTACCATGATCCTTATATACACAAAGAATCTCAAATACTAATACGGTGCAAATACTTTATATCAGGTTTCTGTTATAAAACTCTATGCAAAATTGGCTTTACGTGAGCGACGACTGCTGGTGGCTCGTGTCTCAAATCGGACGACAAAACGATTCACGTGATCCTTTTGAGTAACATACGCCTATGCAGAGAAACAAAATCCCTTGATACACCAAAATGTACTGCTTGAGGCTTTTCAACATATTTGCAAGCATAGTTTTGACTGAAATCCCAATTAAACTCTAGACTGCCGGAAAGCCAATATATTGGTGCTAACCCCTATTAACACGTTCTTTATGATCAATCACTCATATAAGATACCTTTTATACCAGTTTTCTGAGGGCGATATGCCCCTTGAAATCCCGGCAGTCTAAGAGTTAAGCAAAAGATCACATTTTTTTAATTTTTTTTTGTAAATTTTCGATAACCTGGTATTGATGACAAATTCTGTAAACATGAACCATAAATAGATCTAATTCTTGCAATAACATTTATTTTACACTCCCTATAGTAGTCTGTTTGGTCTTTTTAACTATTTTGTTCACTTCCATTGGTTTTTTTGCTTTTATAGATATTGTTGATTCTTTTACATTCTCTCAGACGTCATAATTAATCATATCAATATCATTTGTTTTACTGAATGATACAGTTGTGCTTTTACATTTTATGCATTTTTGTGTCATGCAATATTCATTACTTCGATTGCAGGTGATAGCAAAAATGAGTTTTGATGCAGTATCATATTCAATAATCTTCAAAAAGAGCTTCCATAATTAAACGCTTATTTTCATGCTTCGTACATAAACAGGTATCATGTGCAAATACAGATTGTTTTACAGTCCGAAAAGGTCGAAACCTTGTAAAGTTCGCAAAACTTATTTTAATGTTTGGATAATCAACTTTGAAATTCTTGTATAACTCACTCATGCTATCAATTTTTCCCATTCAATGGGATCATTCTTGATTCTTTCTCTCCTTTTTTTCTGCTTTTCCTTTTATTGCCAATCTTAATTCACGTTTTTTGCTGCAGTATCACTTGATTTTTTCTTTTTGCTCTTTTTAGATGAACCAGAACTATGTGCCCTCGTTATAGCCATTATAATAGCACTAGAAAATGTATTTTCTAAGTCAGTATAAAATTCAAAATATAATGAAATATTTTAATTAAGTATAAAAGTTACCGCAATTAATCAAACGTTGTCTTGTAGAATGAAAGCTACAAGTTAACATGGAGAGGTCCGCTAAAAATTTATAAATAAATAAAATAAACCAAATATTTAACTCGATAAGCAAAACTCATACGTTTGGCATGACGTATGTGAGCTTAAAAAGCTTAAATAAGATCGAATAAATAGATTTTTAATAGACACCTTTTAATTAGCGACACTCGTTCGTTTGTCATGACGAACGTGAGCAACAAAGGAATAAATCTATTGTTATATACGCTTTCGGGTTCTCAAGAACTCTCGTAGCGTAAAGAAAACTTGTACGTTACAGTCAACAAATGTTTCAGAGTGAATGAGCTGGGCTAATACATCTATACGGAAAATTCTTCGTATACTGTGGCGCCGAATAAGGCGAATACGAAATGTCTTATTCATGTCAAACTCGCACCTACTACGATTGAAGGTGTAAACAATAAACACCCGCTGTTTATCAAATACACGAACACACTACGAACCTGAATATTTTTACGTATGCGACCAGTTAATAATTGAAAATAATATGTATTAAATCGTTTTTAATTCTTAAGAACGAATATATGTACACAATTACGTAATAATAATTGATTGCTCACAAAAAGTTACTTTAATGCTATTTTGCTGGCGAGAATATCATACGGACATTTATATTAAAATATGCCAGGGGATATTACACATTCCAGGGGACATTACTGTAACGTGGCGCTTTTTCGCCCGTTACTCCGCGTGTCAGTTTGATTAGTGATCAAGCAGCCAGATGGGAAGTCCCTCCACCACTGCCTAAAATTGCGTTAGAAATAGTATTTTTCCGCGGAAGCGCTTTATATTTCAGAAGAAGATGCCTCGGCCAAGATATTTGCAGATGCGCACCAAGGTTGGCCAGGTACCGATCGCCGTCGTCATCTGAGGCGCGCCGTTGCTGCGATAACAGCCAAGGGCAACGGAGGGTCCAGTTCGTCTAAAAGATGAGTATTGCCTCCCATTTAATTTCCTCAAGACTTTAGCCTGTACAATTGCCTTCAGGCAGTGCTGCCGAGCCGCACAAAAATAGGAAAATTCCATCAGCGAGCTAAACTCGCTGCGGCTCGGAATAATGTTTACGCGAACCAGCACTTACCTCCCCTATTTTTCAGGAGGACAGGCGAGGGATATATATCCGTTTTGTTTAACGTGTGACACCTGCCTTGTGGCTTATTCACACGGCCTCCCTAGGGGCGTCGGGAATGGGATACGCCCATATCTTCGTGCAGATCGTACAAGACGACTGCTACAAATTTCTCACTCTGTGGTTTCCAGGCACAGCGATCCTCTTTGTTGGAGGCGAGGCCCTTCTAAAGCCTCTACCCGCTCTGCAGGCGGGATGCCCGAGTTGTGCACCGCAACTCACACGTCGAGACCGAAGTCTCTAGCCCGCATATGGGCTTAACCACTGCCACTACGAGGCCGACCTCAATTGACCCGGACGGGGCATCGCCCCGCGGGCCCCGGGTCTCCCATAGTACCTATTTATGCTCTAGGTACGAGTGCGAGACAAAAATTGCCTCTCCCAACTTCAGGACCTTCCTGGTCTGTCCCCCGGCTCGGTATCACCGCTTAGCTGGGGCCGGGGGCTTGCTACACCCCGGGGATGTGCCGTGGCACAGAGCCCCCCTTGCGGTCATACATTCGAAATTTCCACTCAGCTTTCATTCACCCTGAGGGCGTCAGTCATTCAGTAGACACATACACTCCACCTGGCCTAGGCCAGTCTACTGCCGGTAACTCACCGGCAAGAGCGTGACCGCCTTCCAAGGTTGCCGTTCCGACGACCCACACACCAGTCGGAGGCCCCGTCCATAGCTTCTCGACTACTAAGCCATGCCCCACACATTCATACAGGTGGGCAGCTAAGGCGAGTGCGGACCTCGACTACCCTCCACAAATCTACTTTTAAATACAAATCAACTACATTCATACCTCACACGCTGGGCACGACCTTTCGTCTTACGCTATCCCGGTGCCACCAGTCGATGTGAGGTATCGCCTTACTAGGGCCGAGGCCGACCATCACTCCCACATTGAGGCATTGGTCAAACCGGCGCTTCGACAGAGTGGGGTCGCCATCTCCCCAGGGGACGGACCCCGTCTGCTCCAACGCTTCGGGTCCGCGGGGCCGCTGATATCCCCGAAGCATCCCAGTGATCGCAGCGCCCCGCACAGCCACCTCTTTTATGCAACAACTATTTATCCCTCATCATACTTTCAATACATCCATCACTTTCAATACAACTCTTCTTTTTCTACATTCAAGGACAAACTTTCATTCATACGCCACTTCAAGCCAATACAACAACAACATCTCAATACAATCTTCTACACATTTACACTTTGTCCCTTTTCATTCACAGTTGTCCCAACAACACAAACATACTACATGGCTGCGCGGGAACACCTTGAGTCACCTAGACGCCCCCTGCGGGGGACAGACGAGGGATGAGGAGGCAAGCGACGAGGTGTTGTTACCTCTACACTGGCCCTCCAGAATCACCCGATCTAAGGCGACCAATCGGCAGCGGTGACGCCGACGAGACGACGAGCGTCGGTACCTTGGTCGCACCGAGAGGAGCAGCGCTCTGCGACTTCTCAACTGGCTGGCCTACAGGGAGGATCGTCTGGAGCACTTCCGCGCCGCGTTGATTGACTTAAAAGTCCAGATTGATATTTGATTTACTAATTTGTTCCATGGCGGACCCACGTTTCCTTATTCTTTTGCGTTTGCGTGCCTTCGTTCAGGCCTCGTGGCCGAGCAACATCCCCTGATACACTCGGCAGCTTCAAACCGGCAGGACAAGGTGGCAATCCATTTTGCGAAAGATAAGTGGTTTTGTTCGCCTACGCTGAGGCAATTAGATTGTACGCCAGGGTGCTCGTGCCTCGCCCTTGATTACGCGTTTTTAATAAGGCATTTGTAATCTTTTGCTGCGCCTATGCGCCTTTTTCATGATTAATTAGCTACTGCGTATATTTTTGGCGGAGTTAATTTAATTCTAAGTTTATGGTTGAATTCAAATAATGAAAATCTGATGAAGTAAATCTGAAATCTCAAGTATTGATTTGATTTGTAAATTCTAAAAATTATTGAATCTTGTTGTTATATTCGGAATTAACTGCGTATGATTTGTAACTGCCTATTTTGGAAGGCCGCGCGCCTTATGTCGCTGGCCAAATAAAGGCACATTTATATTTAAGCTGGTTAATTTAATTAATTTGTGTACTACTATTGTGTTGTCCGCAACCTCCAGCGACTTTGCCGTTCACGACCTCACGACTCTCCGCTGAGTAGTAAAACAAATTTAATTTAAAAATTGCCGTGGAATTTTGGAATTCAGCGCGTAAGTGCGAGTTCTCCGTCAAGGCGCCGCGCGGTGTTGGCCGGCGAGCGACGGGTGTTGCGCGGTCGATTTTACTACGCCGCGAGTAGTAGTGCCGCGACGGGTAGGCCGGAGCACGGGAGTGAGAGAGAGCGCTGCTGTTGAGTGGCGCGCGAGTTTACTTAGGCGCGCATGTGCATGCCACTAGTGGACAGCGCGAGATACACGACCTAGCCGCTTCACCTGCTCCCGCTGCCTTTTCGGTTTTTTCTGCTGCTTTTTGCTACCGTGCACCCCGGAGACGTTGAGGACGGCGCGAGCGAAGCTGCCTCCACGACAGTTTTGGTTTTTGGTAGTAAGAGAAATTGCATTAAGGTACGTGAGAAAAAACTAGGGAGTAGCGATTTCGTCGAGGCATTGGCCGCGCTGATCCGCGGGTGTAGTGCGCGAGTATTTGTTCACGAGGTAAATTGCGTGTGTGTTTTTTTTCGAGAGCAACGCGCGTGCCGCACTCTGGCCTGCTAAAATTGTGCAGTGTCGTGCCGCTGTGATTCACCAGGAGTCCGCGCAAGCAGCGCAGAGCATCGCCAGCGGCAGGCAGACACGCGGACCGAGAGTGCGAGCGCGTAGCGGTCGAGTTCTCGGAACTTCGCGGCTCGTGCGCGACGTCACCGTGTTTACATCGGCGTTACGCGCGATCGTATGTGTGCATCGGTGTACCGTGGTTAGCCTTCGGGAATTTCTTTCGCTACCCGTCAAAATTGATAATTTCAATTTCTCTTCGATTTTGTTGTACTAATTCGGTTACGACTCGCGAGGAAAACGTATTTGAGGCGAAACCGGTGGCGTCGTGAGCTTGCTCCGTAGCGCATGCCGGTGCCTTAAGTGCGACGAAGCGAGCATTAATACGCAAAAAAAAAAAAAAAAAAAAAAATTATTTTACTTAGTTGTTTGTTGTTTTTTCTCTTTCCCTCCTTGTAGTTATCTCGCGCTCGCGCAGCCTTGCACCTTCACTTATTTGGCGTTGTAAGGTAGATTCTCGGAGTGGTTAGATTGAGTGTCGTGTATTTATTTTTTTGTTGTTTGCCTGCTTAGGCAGAGGGAAAATTTTGACTAGGAATTTTTTCCTGTGTTGATTTTTTTTTTCTTTTCGTTCTTTCGAATTTACGAACCCCAAATACATTTAGTCTTACTTCAATATAGAAAAATAAAATTTTTTTTTTTCTCTCACGGCCGTCGCAAGTTACGTGTGTTCGAGGCTCATTCGTTTTTTTTTTCGGACTGTAGCAGACCGCGTCAATTGTGCGTAACGCGGCAGAGTTTTTTTTTCTAATTCGTTCTCGCTTGAATTTTATAAAGTAATTATTGTAAAATTTTTAATTTTTTTTCTCGTTTTCATCATTTGCCGTCGCGAGTTACGCGTGCTCGAGGCACGTAATTTAGATAGTTGCAGACCGCGTAAATTGCGCGTAACACGGCAGAGTTTTTTTTCCTTGTGCTAAATTCTTTTTATTAGTGATTTTCCTGAATATAATTTTTATTAAAAGTTGAAATTATTTCTTGTTTTTTTCGAAAACTAGTTGCCGTCGCGAGTTACACGTGTTCGAGGCACATTTTTAAGCTGTACTAGACCGTGTAAATTGTGCGTAACGCGGCCAATTTAGTTCTTTTGATATTTTTTTTTCCCTCGCGGATCTTCCAACATGTCGGATAAAAATTTATTAGCGGTTGTTGAATGGGTGGAATCTTTATCCCCGCAGGATGTTGACGCGGCTCTTCGAAGCCTTTCGCTGCGTGCCTCCGGTACGATGGCCGAGCGTCGATATCGTTTAATTCGATATCAGCTAAGACGACAGGCCCGTGTTAAGGTTGCATGGAGTGATGGGGAGGACGAGGCCTCAGACAATTCTAGTAGGTCTGAGGAGGGAAATTGCCCTCATTTACGAGAAGCATATCGGGATGAGGCCGCGAGCTACCTCGTGCACCTGTGTCTAGCACGCGGGTAGTAGCTACAGTCACCTCGACCGGCATTTGGCCCTCGCACTCGCTAGAAAATTCACAGGCGCAGCTAACGTCAGGCACACGGGTGGTTTTCAGTGAACGTCCCAATGTTTTGCCTTCCGGTCAAGTCCCGTTCGAACCCTCTGTTTTGCGAGGAGCTGAAAGCGTTATGAGTACGGCGCCACCCACAATGATAGGCATGCCTCCTCTCTCGGGACACTTTTCGTTCATGCAGCATCAGTCGCTGTTGAATACCGTCAGAGAGGGCCCAGCCTTGATGGAAGCGCCTGGAATTGCCAATCGCCCCGCAGCTCAGACAGTTCCAGTCTCTAGAGCAACTCCTTGTATTGTCCCGTCGATGTTCCCAAGCGTTCCAACGCAAGAACCGCGTGCCTCCTTCCATTCAAATATCCCGCCAGTGGAATCTCCGCCTCATCCATCCGTAAGTTTTGCCAGCTCTACACTAGCTCCGCCACCTTTCTTCGTTGCGGTTGCCTCTACCCCCAGAAACTCAGCATACCCAATGGTACATGCGGGGGACACTGTAAGAAGGTGGAATTTGTCTTTTGACGGAAAGCGAGATCACAGTGCGGAGGAATTTTTACTTCGCGTTGGAGAGTGCCGCCGAGGCACCCGATTAACCGAAAATGACCTTTTAGACGCGATGCCTGCCCTTCTTTCCGGGGTGGCATTGCAATGGTTTCGCCTTGAAAGGTCCCGTTGGAATAATTGGCAACAGTTTGCAAAGGCATTTCGCCGCCGCTTCGGCGGAGTGAACTTCCAGTTACGCGTTCGGGAAGAGGTGCGTCGTCGTACCCAAGGAACCGGTGAGGCTATCGCGGATTACCTGGTCGGACTTCGGCACATAATGAGTTACGTAATTCCTCCGTACTCAGCCGAAGAGCAACTTGATTTTGCCTATGCAAATATGCATCCGGACTACCAGGAGAAGATCGAACGTGATCAGGTTGCCTCGGTGGATCAGCTGGAGGCAAAAGGGGAGCAGTTAGAGGCAACTCGACTATTGCGTAGAGGTTATCGCCCTCCCCCTACACCACAAGATTCGCTCTTTCCCGAACACGCCGTTGTTGGTGGTGGCATTTCAGCAGTGGCTGCAACTTCTGAACCCTCAGCTGTGCCTAAATCCAATACAAAGCCGAAAGGCAAATCTAAGAAAAATTCTCCAAATTCCAAGTCCACAGAGTCTGGTGACGCAACCCCAAAGGTTCAAACCGCGTCGGCTAGTTTTGTCGCAGCAGCCGGCGAGTCTTCTATACTGCCTCCTGCTGCTAGCTCCTCGGGCAAAAGTGAAGCTCCGCAACGCAACACCAAGCCTCTGGAGTGTTATTGGTGTCATGCCCCAGGAAAAACAACGCGTAATTGTGAGAACCCTTCGTGTGTGGAGCGTCGGCAGGTTCAGGGAAACCGGAAAGGGAGGCGCCGTTCAGGGTCGACGTCGTCCCCATCGAACAACGACCCCCCACAAACCAATTAGAATGTGCCTGCGATTATTGTGCCGCCGCGAATTCCAGTTCTCGGGATGCTAGAATGTATTTGCCTATTAAAATAGGAACCGTTCAATACACAGCATTAGTTGACAGTGGGTCATTACATACCTATCTCGGAAAACGGACCTTTCCGTCAATCCCTTTGAATAGGCGAAATTCGTTGCCTGCCTTAGTGCAGATGGCAGATGGTTCGGTCTCCTCTACCGACGGAACGGTCGCACTTGACTTGTGTGTCGGGTCTGTTACCTACCCGGTCAGTGCGCGCCTGCTCCCCTGCCTAGCTTATGATTGCATCTTAGGTATGGATTTTCTTAAAGAGTTTCAAATTGTAATTGATTTCGCTAACGGTTCTTGGAAGTTGCCTTCCGGCGCTTCCGGATCTTTCAATACCGTTAAAGAAATCTCAGATCCCTGTGCTGCATTGACGGAAGTGACGGAGGAGCAAAAGCAACGTGTTCAGGACCTTGTCGACCGTTGCCTCCCCGACACTCCGGACCGCGTTGGACGGACTTCTCTTATCGAGCACACAATCGATGTTCAAGGACACCCTCCTATTAAACAACGCCAATATAAAGTTTCTGAGCCCGTGAGGCAAGCAATGTTTAAGGAGGTGGACAAATTATTAGAGTCCGGTCATATTGAACCTTCGACGAGTGCCTGGTCTAGTCCCGTGGTCATGGTTCGAAAGACAAATGGCTCCTACCGTTTCTGTATTGATTTCCGTAAGGTGAATGCGGTGGTTAAAAAGGATGCCTATGCGCTCCCGTTTATGGAAGCTCGTTTGGATGGCCTTGTTCGCGCACGATATATTAGTACAATCGACCTGAAAGAGGCCTATCACCAAATTCCTCTGGCAAAAGGCAGTAGGGAGTACACCGCTTTTTCCGTGCCTGGTAAAGGGCATTATCAATTTACGGTTCTCCCATACGGTCTCACTGATGCTCCAGCACGGTTTCAAAGGTTAATGGATTCGTTGTTTGGCCCAGAAATGGAGCCCAATGTCTTTACGTATTTGGATGACTTTTGCTGAGCACCTTGAGATTCTCGAACGAGTTCTTAAAAAACTTGCGGAGGCAGGTCTTGCCTTGAATCGTGAAAAATGCGAATTTTGTAGGGAAAGTGTTCGTTATCTTGGTTATCGTGTTGACGGGGAAGGACTCACTCCCGACGCCGAGAAAATAGAGCCTGTCGTGAACTATCCCACGCCTAAAACACTAAAACAATTACGTCGCCTTATAGGCATGACTTCGTGGTATAGGCGTTTCATTTCAAATTTTTCTACGGTCATTGAACCTTTTTACGCGACTGCTCCGCAAGAATGCTCGTTTCGAATGGGGAGAGGACCAAGATCGTGCTCTCTCAGCGGTAAAAACTGCTCTTACTACTGCTCCCACTTTAGCCTATCCTCGAGTCGATCTGCCTTTTGTCGTCCAAACGGATGCCAGTTCGACAGGGCTTGGGGCAGTACTTACGCAGGAATTAGATGGTGAAGAGCGCGTTATTGCGTATGCCTCCCGTACTCTTTCAAAGGCCGAACGTAACTATACGGTAACGGAACAAGAATGCCTAGCCGTTCTGTGGGCTGTCGAAAAATTTCGACATTATATAGAAGGCACTTCGTTCACGGTCATTACCGACCATAGTTCGCTGCGTTGGCTCCAAAATTTGCGCGACCCTGCTGGTCGTCTTGCGCGTTGGGCCACTAAATTAGCGCAACATGATTTGAAAATAATTCACCGTAAGGGTTCCATGCATCATGTGCCGGATGCGTTGTCCCGCATGCATGAAGACGTCGAATGCCTTGCTTCAATTTCGGAGGCAACGGATCCCTGGTACTTTCGTAGGGTTTATCTCGTGGACACTCAGCCGGCTAAATTTCCCGATTGGAAATTAGCGGAAGGAAAGCTTTTTAGGCACCGTCCCGATCCCATTGTAGACGAAGTACTTGGGGATATACAGGCATGGAAGTTAGTACTGCCGAAACCGTTGCGTGCCAAGGCATTAGAGGAGGCGCATTCCGTTCCCTCCGCTGGACACTTCGGTATTGAAAAAACATTTCGTCGGCTCTCTTCAAGTTTTTATTGGCCAGGTTATTACGAGGACACTGCGAAATTTGTTAAACATTGCCTCATTTGCCAAGCTTGTAAGGTCGAGCAAAATCCCCCAGCTGGTCTGATGGGCCATAGATTTATTGAGCAACCCTGGCAAATGGTCGCCGCCGATATTTTTGGCTCTGTTACGCGATCCAAGGCAGGAAATGCTTATTTATTAGTTCTTCAAGATCTTTACACTCGGTGGGTCGAGTTGGTGCCTCTTCGCCGTGCAAATGCCAAATCCATAGCGAAAGCATTGGAAGAGTGCGTAATTTTTCGTTACGGCGCACCGCTCGTTTTCCATTCCGATAACGGCACCGAGTTTGTAAATAAAACGATCAAGGAACTACTAAAAAAATATAAGATTCGGCATTCCACCACCCCGGTCTACTACCCCCCAGGCCAACCCTGTTGAACGCGTAAATAGAGTTGTTAAAACCATGATCGCGTCATATTTAAAAGATAATCAACAGGAGTGGGATGAAGAATTGCCTAAATTTAGGCACGCAATTAATTCCGCTGTGCATTCTTCTACGGGAGTTTCCCCCGCTATTTTAAACTTTGGGAGGGAACCTCGTGCGCCTGAGGATTCATTGGCAAACTTAGATCCGGAGATCTTGCCTTATTCGCACGAGAAATGGTTAGAGCGTCTTAAACGCCTCTCAGCATTGCAAGACTCCGTGACAAAGAAAATCGAATCGGAATCGGAAAGACAAGCCGCGTATTACAACGAAAATCGTCGAGAGCGCACGTATGAAATCGGTGATCGCGTCTGGCGCCGCGTAAATACGCTCTCAAATGCCTCGCAAGGCATCAGCGCGAAATTAGTACCGAAATTCTCTGCCGATTTTTGGATCGCGAAAAAATTGTCTCCAACCGTGTTCGTACTCGCCAATGCCTCGGGCCGAAGTAAAAGTAAAGTAAACATTAACGATTTAAAACCTTATGTTTGACCCTCGTGTTTAGATGTCTTACCGTCCGACTCGAGAAAGTGCAGAGGAGTTGACGCGCATGCCTGCATGCGAGGAAGTAGTGTCGGGGGTGCCTGAAAGCACGTCCGCTGAGCGGGCAGAGGGAAAGAGCACGCATGTGGCCGTGGAGAAGGCGCGGGAAGACATACGCGGCAACCCAGTCCCCTCCCGAGCGGCTGCCGCGTCACCTCGGCGTCGCTTTCCAACTCCGCCGCCGAACAGGGACCCACCGCAGAGGGGCGTCTGCTGGAACTGCTGGTCCTATTCTCACGAGTACCAGCAGTGTCCGGAGAGGCGCCGCCTTTTCTGCTATGGTTGCGGTCGCACCGCGAGGGCACTCTCCACCTGCCCGAATTGCGCAGAGACCTTCTACATTACGGAAGGGGCATGAGGCCCACAGACGTTTAAGGGCGACTTCATGGACACGCCGGATTGGCGTGGGTATACGCGGTCGTACGGCAAATATTTCGACCCGGAGGCGCGGAGTTACAAGGGCTCAAAGCAAGGGTTGGAGATTGCCCGCCGCTCCCGTGACACTGATCGCCACTAAGGCAAATACGCAAAATTCGTTTTTTTACATTTTTTTTTACGCCACTAAGGCACTTGTATATTTGTTTTTTTGCTGCATTGCCTAAGGCAAATTCATCTTTAATTCGCCACTGAGGCTAAAAAGTTTTTCGTTCAAATTCGTTGTTTGGTTTGGTGTTTTTCTATATGCCTAGAAGGCAACAAAGTTTGTTTTGTATTTTTATAGTTCGTAATGGACAGGGGAAATTAACCCGAAATAAACCATGAGTAAAATTGACTCCACCGAGTTGTTTTTTTTTTTGTCCTTGCGAAACACATAATTTTTTTACAGGCAAGGGTGGAGAACAAGTACTCTGGCTGCTTACCACGCTTTCGTTATGTTCAACGCGAGTCCTGCTGTTTGCGCTGCAAACCCCCGGCCTCAGTTTGGCGGGGGGGTTTGTAACGTGGCGCTTTTTCGCCCGTTACTCCGCGTGTCAGTTTGATTAGTGATCAAGCAGCCAGATGGGAAGTCCCTCCACCACTGCCAAAAATTGCGTTAGAAATAGTATTTTTCCACGGAAGCGCTTTATATTTCAGAAGAAGATGCCTCGGCCAAGATATTTGCAGATGCGCACCAAGGTTGGCCAGGTACCGATCGCCGTCGTCATCTGAGGCGCGCCGTTGCTGCGATAACAGCCAAGGGCAATGGAGGGTCCAGTTCGTCTAAAAGATGAGTATTGCCTCCCACTTAATTTCCTCAAGACTTTAGCCTGTACAATTGCCTTCAGGCAGTGCTGCCGAGCCGCACAAAAATAGGAAAATTCCATCAGCGAGCTAAACTCGCTGCGTCTCGGAATAATGTTTACGTGAACCAGCACTTACCTCCCCTATTTTTCAGGAGGACAGGCGAGGGATGAGGAGGCAAGCGACGAGGTGTTGTTACCTCTACACTGGCCCTCCAGAATCACCCGATCTAAGGCGACCAATCGGCAGCGGTGACGCCGACGAGACGACGAGCGTCGGTACCTTGGTCGCACCGAGAGGAGCAGCGCTCTGCGACTTCTCAACTGGCTGGCCTACAGAGAGGATCGCCTGGAGCACTTCCGCGCCGCGTTGATTGACTTAAAAGTCCAGATTGATATTTGATTTACTAATTTGTTCCGTGGCGGACCCACGTTTCCTTATTCTTTTGCGTTTGCGTGCCTTCGTTCAGGCCTCGTGGCCGAGCAACATCCCCTGATACACTCGGCAGCTTCAAACCGGCAGGACAAGGTAACAATCCATTTTGCGAAAGATAAGTGGTTTTGTTCGCCTACGTTGAGGCAATTAGATTGTACGCCAGGGTGCTCGTGCCTCGCCCTTGATTACGCGTTTTTAATAAGGCATTTGTAATCTTTTGCTGCGCCTATGCGCCTTTTTCATGATTAATTAGCTACTGCGTATATTTTTGGTGGAGTTAATTTAATTCTAAGTTTATGGTTGAATTCAAATAATGAAAATCTGATGAAGAAAATCTGAAATCTCAAGTATTGATTTGATTTGTAAATTCTAAAAATTATTGAATCTTGTTGTTATATTCGGAATTAACTGCGTATGATTTGTAACTACCTATTTTGGAAGGCCGCGCGCTTTATGTCGCTGGCCAAATAAAGGCACATTTATATTTAAGCTGGTTAATTTAATTAATTTGTGTACTACTATTGTGTTGTCCGCAACCTCCAGCGACTTTGCCGTTCACGACCTCACGACTCTCCGCTGAGTAGCCGGAGCGAGAGTCCGTATCGTGCAAAGAAAATTCTTTTGGCGAGAGGCACTGCTCGCCAACATTCTATTTTACAGTGCCTGGCGCCCCATCCCCTTTTAATTTGGGATGTTTAACATTTTTAATTGAATCGCGTCGTTGATTACTTCCGCGGATCCGGTTTTAACGTTAATTTTGATTTGCGCGTTAGTTTGTGCGCACCTTTTGCGTGCAGCCCGTCGCGACCACACACGCGGCCGGTTGCCCGTTACATTACATAACATTTTTTTGTGTAAATCTCAGGACTAGTTAATAAAACAGTTAATCGGGACTAATAGGGTAATGAACTTCTAAGTATGGTAAATAATTATTGCACATTAATAATTGTAAGTAGTTACTGGTTTAGAAAATACGCCGTGTCAGGGGAGTTACAATAGAAAGTATACGCGAAGATATTTACGAAAAAATATATATTCTTAACGTGATACACGTTTTTTTCGTGAATGTATCTGCATTATTTAATAATAATAGACAAAATAAACAACTTTTGCATATCAGCGACCGATATCAACGAAGATAGCTTAAATTTTAATGAAATATGAATAAACATTGAATTTAAAGAAAAAAATTTTGAAATTACATAGATCCCTGTAGCAAGCCAAAATAAAGAAATGGTGAATATAGTTGCTGTATTACAAAATACTTCGATAGAAAAAACATACTCGCGCAGTGGTACATTTGATCTAAATTTATTTATTTAATAGTTATAGCATCTTAAAAACCAAGGTAAAAAAGTTTACAGCCAGGGGACATTACATTTGGTTGTTTATTCTCCTACCAATCAAGGGGTGATGGTTTATTCGAAAATTTTATTAATGAAATTCATTTGGCTCTAGTTAATAAATAAATTCAAATTTGAACACTAACCCAATCGTAATTATTAAGATAGATATTGGAGGTTTACATGAATTTTTACTTTAAATGAAAATCACCCATGTAGCCAGAAGGGAAACCTGTGAGTTCATACCGTAACCTACTAATATTGAACCAAATTTATGATTTTTATTTCCATTCAAAAATTATATTCGTTTACTATTTTGATAAAGAAAATGAGCTTAAGTAAAACTGGCTCTAAGAATAACACTTTCTGCATATTATATCAATAAAAGTCTAGATAAAGTATTTATATTTATGGAAAAGGATTTAAACTAAGAAAAGCACACAGAAAATACTGTGGCGGCCAGCTGTCCGCTACCTACCTGATCGGCGACGCGTGGCGACAAAACAATTGAATCCGTTTTCCTTCCTGGCACTCCAAAACTTTTCTTTTATGAAATGTTTTCTTTTTCAAAACTCCGTTTCTTGTTAATCCTCACAATCATCTTTTCAAGCATGCATTGTGCATAAAGTAATTAAATCATTGAGAACTCCTGTTTACCCTCACGTACACAGTTATTCCTCTTTTTCTTCCATTCCAGATAATTGCAACTTTTCTCTTTTGACTACTGCCTCGAAAACATAAGAAAGGCAAAGCAACTTTGGCTGACATTCATTATTTTACACTGACTCATGGACAGTCCGGTGTTCTGCCCGTTACCTCACAAACCCGCCACGTTTACGCACAAACACAAAATAACGTTTGTGAGGGAGTTTTATTTAAATAATTGTGGATAGAGGATGAAGGAAGGGAATTCGTCTCGGACGAGCTGCCCTATTGTTTAAATTGTACAGGCAAGCTCGACGAGGCAGAGAGAGGAATATATGAGGATTACCTGGGGTCCGGGTCCAGAGAATGCAAGCATGAGAGACAGAGAGAGACAGAGAGAGAAGCCGATGAAGACCGTAAGAGGTAGCCCGACGGGGTTTGCGACAGCGTAGGCAGCCAAGGCGAGAGACCCCACGACTGCCGCGATGAGCAAGGAAGACGCCGTCGCGGAAGAAGAAGCACACACTTGCACCCAACGCATACACACGGACGACACTTACACGCACTACAGTACACGCGGCGAGGTTCGTGCGGACGCAGAGATACGAGGAGATGCGAGCTTAGGCCGGCGGAAACTAAGTAGGTACGAGGGAGGGGCGGTGCGGTGCGAGAGAGAGGGTCGGATACGCCCGTCCATGGGAGCGAGAGAGAAACGATCGATCTCCGCTCCAATGCATCATAAAGCAACGAGAGGCGGCGCGATCGACTTGTGGTCGCCGGGGCTCTCATGCTCGATGCTCGCTTCCGCCAAGGCGAGGTAACGCGCCTCCGCGAGGGTGCTAGTACCGCCGCGCGAGCCTGCGAGCTGATCGTTGATAGATTACGTGTAAGAGATAGTTAGGGTTGGAGTTTTTTGCGTGGTAGAGTGAGTGAATCGAGTGCAGCCCGTTGATCCGTCGGCGCGACCAACGTGGGACTGTTGACAGGGCAAAATGTTGAGGACGCGACGCCATATTGGCACTTTCAATTGCGACAGTAGAGAAGAATTTATTGTTGTGGTTGAGATTGTTTTTTTTTTATTAGCAGTGAGTTTAGCGAAAAAATTTTTTTTACATTCCCATAAATTTTTTCTCCCTTGTTGCAGCGGAAGCGGATCAAGTGGGAAATTTTTTTTTGTGTTGTAGCGTATTCTAGAGTTTCTCATCCCGTGTGATTGAGAGTGTTGAGAGAGTGTTGGAGGGAAAAGAGGACGCGGGAAGGAAAATTTTTATTTGAAAGAAAACCGCGAGAAATGAGAGAACATAAGCGTTACGGGACTTGTAAATTTTGCAATTCAGATAATGGTTTACTTTTCCAGAATCAGAGAGTGTGTGTGTGTCGTGCCGACAATGAGGGAACGCTCACCCGAGTAAGCGGGTGACGCATTTCTAACTTAATCTTTATTTAAATTATTATTTATTTATTTATTGCTGTGAGAAGAAAAAGAGTTGCGTTGTCCTTTTTTTTCCAGGCCACGCTTTTCTTTTTTTATATTTATTTTGCGAACGGATTGCTGGTTCCGCGGCAGCCCCAAGTAATTTTTTTGCGTTGTAACATTCGGGTTTTCTATGGTGCGAATAGGCCCAATGCGCCTATTGTAACCCTTTTTCATCCGGATTTGTTCAATACACAAATCCGAACTACTCTGTTCTGAGCACAATACGCTCACTTCCCCTCTATGTCAATTGCTCAATGCGAAGTTGACGATAGTTACACTAATTTAGTTTTATGCGAAGTGACCATTCTAACGGATATTTTTTATTAATTATAAAATGATCTCATTTTCAACGTTTTCTTGAATTATATACATTTATTATTGCACAAAATGAATATCGAAACTGGATTGTTATGCATCCCATATACAATGTCCACGAAGGTTGCAAAGTTTGCGTGTAAAACATATCACACGCGCTACGACTTGAAGCCGGAGCGCGCGACTCACATACTTACACATGTGAGTATTCCCATGTAAGAGCCTTGCGCGACACGCGCTAATGCTGCCACTCACTCACTGGACTCTCAAGGAGTCGCATCGCATAGCGAGCGAACGTTTTGTAAGCTATTTGTAGTCTTTTATCTACTAAATATATTACTTTTCTTTCTTAACCACTAATCCAAGTATTTTTAATTCCACCAGTTTTCCTAATACTTTTAATTAAATTTTATTAAGAAAAAATAAACAAATAATAACAATGTGTACAATATAAAATCTTAATTGCTCCGTCGCTCATTCTTTACGCTGCAACAAAAAATAAAGAATAAAATCTATTAATTTTTTTATAAAATTAGCGATTCCTATATCGTTTCTAATCGTATGCTAATTTACAGAATATTCCTAACTTATCGAACGGAGCAACATATTCATCATAATCTTTCGCGGCGTGGCGAGTTCAGCTATTGAGCGTTCAAAACACGCTATAGCCCCCTTTAGGAGAGACTCGGTTCAGGTCGCCTAGTGAACTGCTTAATTTCGTGCGAGGCGCGACTTTTAATCGTCAAGAGCGCGCTCGCACCTGGTAAGAGAAAGTTCTCGGTAGAGACAGCGCTGAGTAAGAGAGAGCGGTCGGAGAGGGGACACCTCGGAGCACACTCCCTCGCCGACAGTTGCTATCGATCGAACGCGAGTATATATAAATATACAAGCGTTACGTTTTATAAGTGTAACCGGCGTGTTTCTTAATTGTAAGAAACACCTCTGTTACAGCGTTTTTGTTTTTTTTTTTATTTGCTTTTACAGGAAGATTGGTTGATTTTTCTTTATTGCGACAATTCTTTTTACATGAAGATTTTTTTGTTTGAGAAGATTTTGAATTTGTTTTGCACGGTAGATAGACAAGAAACGGAAATAACGTGTAGGAATTTCGCGAGTTTCAGATACATCAGGGCAGTTGGGAGCGTAGACCGCGAGTGGGTGTAACCAGGGGACGGGAAACAGGTGGCCCCTGAGAGGGTACAAAGGGGAGCAAAATAAAGAAGGAAGATTAGAGGAAGAGAAGAAAGGAAGAAATTTGTTTGTAGGGTAGAAGAGGTATAATTCTTTTTTTCTTTTCTTTTTCTTTTTCTTTTGTTTATATAGATTTATTTATTTATTTATATATTGCGACCCTTGACAGTAAATGTTAAGCCCCCCCCCCCCGAACCATCAATCCGACAGTCGTCTGCGTCTGCCTTTCGTGTTCTCCCCGAATTTTACCGGTTATTGCCGCGACTTCCAATTGATGATACGTGAAGAGACCGAGCAGAATCTTCCAGTAGAAGCAAATGAGTATTTACGTCGACACCGGCTATAATGGAAGAGAAAATAAACACAGACTTGTACACAAGCTGGGTACACGAGGCTCGTCAGCAGGAGGCCGAGATCGAGGAAATGGTCAAATGGGTCTCAAGGATGCAGCCGCGCCAGCGGTGTGTTGAATTAGAGACGCTGGGATACAACCAGGATGGAACACTGCCGCAGCTGAGGGACCGACTGATTAGAGGTCAATGCAGGGCAGTGTTAGAATTCGACGCTCCTTGGGAGCAGAGTGTCGACGAAGCGGGAGCAGCGGCATGAGAAGAAGCGACGAAAGTCGTGATAGACTACCTGCAAGGTTTCAAGAATTGTAGGCTAACGGACGAGAAAGAAGGGCTGCAACTTCTTCCGATACCGACAGCGGTGACAACGATGACGGTTTCCCTGATCGTCACGACTATAATGGCAGGAGCGCGACCCAAGATGACGAGTTGGTTGCAGGGGACGCAAGCTCCGCCAGGGTAGGCCAGAGGGTAAATGAAGCCTCGTTAGTAGAGTCAAGAAGAAATCAGAGGATGCTGCGACAAGAGTCGCAGGGAGAGACTTTTGAAGAAATAGTCGAGAGAGAGAGAGGTTCGAAGAAGGTTAGCGGAAAGAAGGGTGGCGGAACCAGCAGAAAAAGTGAGGACGCCACTGCCAGAGGTGTCGCAGGAGAAGAAAGGAGAGACGCCGAAGGTCCAGAAACTCCAAACGGGCGCCGGCAGAGAAGTCAGGACGGGCAAAGGACGTAGAACGCGCGGAGGAGGCACCTAGGCAGAGGCGGCGGGAGCGAAGGTCGAAGGAAGATGATAGTGCGGAGTGGACGCCGACGTCAGATACAGCCGCGACAAGAGAATAAAATAGCGAAATATGGAGGTGTTACTTTTTCACGACATACCGAAACTCAAAAGAACAGGTTAACCCAGAGTATAAGGTTAAAAGTTTACGAGCATTACGTCGAGTACCTTTACGAAAATCAAGGCATCCATTCTTTCGGGAGAACAAAACGCTTTGTAATCAAGCAAAAGGTCTAAAGCAGGTAGACGAAAAACTTTACTACGCTAAACATCAAGTGGCGGAGGAGGACCAGTCATTTAAACGTGAGAAGCAATCGTATAAACAGACCTACCTCAAGTTTAGAATGCGAGACCCAAGGACAATGGGAAAAATTGATTGGTGAAAAAACCCATGAACCGATGACAAGATTTATGCGTAATGTCGGACTTTTAAAAAGCGAAAAGCATTACTACTCTAGAAATCAAGTGGCGGAAGGGGACCAGTCGACTAGACGCCGACGCCGGTCGCATAGGTAAACACCCACCTTACGATTAAAAATGCGAGACCCTGGGACAGTGAGTAAAAATTGATCAATGGAAAACTCATAAAACCGATAAGACATTTATGTAAAACGTCGGACTTTTGAAATCGAAGACGGTCTACAAAGGAGTCTGTCATTAACGAGTCCACTTTTATTACCTGAACATGCACTGACAAGCCTTTGGCGGTTCCTCAATACAAGGATTTTAGTGTGGCGCGGAAAGCATCAGATAATAATCATATCAATGAAGACAATAAATCGATCAACGGAAAGTGTAAACGGCAGTATAACTCGAACTAACAAAAAGCATTCTTTACGCGTGACTTACGAATTATCTAACGAAAATTCTTTCGTTAGATGAATCCACGAAAATTTGGAAATTTACCCGTTTGGAGTGGATCGAAGATGGGTATAAAAACCCTTACTAAAGGATAGCCAGCAGTTCAGTCGTCATACCTCCGTCCTACCGTCACGTTAGTCCGTGGAAGAGTGCGCGAGACATCGAATCCATTACGCCAGAAGAAGCTTGGCCGAGCAAAAGCCAAGTATCAATAGCCGCCGTACATTCAAAGGAAACACAAGACGGCACGGAATAGTAGCAGGGACTCTAACACCAGGCATAACGGCTGAACCATCGACGCAAAACAAGGAGAGCTGCTATTTTGGCGAGCGACATCAAAGAGAGAGAAAGAGAAAGAAAGAGAGAACAAGAGCAACAGAGAGCCGCAACGCTGACCGCCGCCGAGTGACACCGAGGGGCCGTTACCTGGCGCCACCCGTCAACACCGGTACACGTAAAGGTATAATTTAGATATTACCGTAGGCTTTGGGACCTTTTTCGTAAACACGCGTTTAAGCAAAAATTGTATTATTTTGTAATTCCATTCAAAGATTTTATTATTAAAGTGAATCTCAAAGATAATATTTGGATGAATCATTTTCGAAATCCCACCTGGAAATCACACCTGGACGTAACAGAGGATAAAGATAAATAGAGAGCTAACAAGCGGTCACGTTAAAAAATTAGTCGCGCGCGAATCGAAGAATTCTCCACGAATTCCTAAGACTAGCTGTCGTGTAGACTTATCGGCCGGGCTTGCATCCCGCACCAAGCCGATGGCTCCTATTCGTATAATGCTATTTGAAAAAGCATTTTCATACAATGCTAATTCATAAGAATGTTTCATATCATTCTATTTCAAAAAGTTCTTTCATAGAAGACTATTTCAAAAAGTTCTTTCATAGAAGACTATTTCAAAAAGTTCTTTCATACAATACTATTTGGAAAAATGGTTTCATACAATGCCATTTCAAAAAACCGTTTCATATGATACCATTTCAAAATAAATTTCATATAATGCTATTTAAAAAAGAATTTTATATGATTCTATTTCAGAAAGTGATTTTATATAATTCTATTTCAAATCGTAATTTTATTGAATGATCTGTCATACAGTGAGTGTCAAAATAATTGTATCTCAATTAGTAAAAACTTATTAATTGTCATATTGCTAAAGTTAGTTGTAGTATTATGTATTATTATTGAGTTATTGGCTTGAGGTTAAGGTTAATGTAACAGAGTTATTGAGTTAAGGTAATAATTTACAAGCCAATGAATTGGCAGGGTTTTTTTTTTATTGATTTTAGAAAGTAAAAGCTGCTTCTTAACCTTAACTCAATAACTCTATTAGAATAACTTTAACTCTAAGTCAATAACTCAATAACAATAAATAAAACTACAACTAACTTTAGCAATATGACAATAAACCCTTAAAGGGCCGGGATTTGAGATTTTTGAAAAGCTTGATTTCTTCATAGAAAAGGGGGTTTCGGTCCCCACGTTATGACCAAACTAAAGTCAAATGTAGGCGAGTTGGAGCATAAGCAATCTTATTTTTTTTCTGTTCAAATTGATTGAATATTACAATTTCTACTAATTTATGTTACTCAATTAACATTTTTCACCCCTCTACAGGGGTTGCAAATTTGCTGCAGTGGAACAAACGATTCCAATGCTCGTTGTATTATAATCGTTGAATGAATATCGTCTCTTATGTTTATCGCAGTTCATATAAATGCAGTAAAAGGAGTAAATGACGTATTTCATTTTTCCATCTCACGAGGGTTGAAAAACCACCCCTTTTTCATAATAAATAGCGTGAAAAATTCGAAAAAATTTAGAAAAGCTTTTCATATATGTAATAATTTTGACTATAATTTTTTATGAAACTAGGTGGGCATAATTAGCCTAGGATGGTTGAAAAAACTACCCCTTTGTCAGAAATAATTTAAATAATTTGGGAAAATTCGGAAAACTACGCATGGCTAGAGTAGGTTTAATTGCAGCTTCATATGGAATAGGAGAAACGATAAATATTTATATTCCACCCTTGGAGAGTTGAAAAATACTACTCCGTTATCAAAAGTAGTGAAAATAATATGAAAAAAATTATGAAATCTCCTTATAACTATAATAGTTTACACTGTAATTTATGTAAAAACAAAAAACCATTATTTCTTATCTCTCACCCTTCGAGGATTAGAAAAAACTACCCTTTTCAACAATAATGTAAATAAAAAATTGAAAAAATCAGAGAAGCTTCAAATATTTGTAGTTTTTACCATGGTTCATTCTTGAAGGAGAAACGATAAATTCTCATATTTTATCTTTTGAGGGTTGGAGAAATGAATTCTTACTTATAGTCCATAATAAAAAGAGATGTTGCTCGCTCTTAGCATTACCCGAAAACAATGACGTGGCGACATAAATGTAGTGAGTATCTGATTCCACGTGTGTGTGTGTTTGCGTATGGGCGCACGCGTGCGTGTTTGTATTACGGTAGGTCAGGTTTAGTATGATAAATAGCATAACAAGAAGTGGTACACAATGTAACGGAACATTTACTGCATTTAATTCTAGATTCTGCTCGCTTTTTATTCATCTGACACAAAGTACATCTTTTTTAATTTTCTATTGCTTCAGGTAAATGTTTTCCTATAAGACGAGTAGGGCATGACACATTAGCTGGTCTTGACTGTTCTTTCAGTTCAAGAATTTCATTAACAATAGCTAATCTGAAACTCGGGAAAGTCATTTGGCTACCATTTAAAGAGTATAGTTCATGTGCATTTATGATAGCTATATTAATAATGCGAAAAAATAACTTACTGTACCATTTAAAAGATTTTTGTTCAGTTTCTGTAGAAGATAATAACGAATCAATCAAGTCAATTCCTCCCATATTCTTATTATAATCAATGATACATTGGGGCTTTATTTTATCAGCTCCAGGTTTATGATCTTTTTTGCCAGTTTTTTTCAATATGGGCTCATGTACAGATGTAACCATGTAAACCTCGGTCTTATCTTGCCATTTCATAGCCAACCAAACCAAATTATGCGCACTTTGAATTTGTCCTTTCTCAAGCTTTGCATCCAAAGACGGAAATCCTTTCCTATTTTTCCTCATTGTGCCACATTATCCTACATCTTTTTCGTGTAAAAATTCTGCCAAAATTGGACTAGAATACCAATTATTATTATATAAAATGCGACCCTTGCCAAAATAAGGTTTCATCATAGTGGCAATTATGTCTCCAGACACGCCCAAATAAAAATGTTTATAATCAGTATCTGCTCCCGTGTAAACTATAAAATCTAAGATCATACCAGTTTCACAATCAACAAGCATAAATATCTTGATGCCAAAACGATGACTTTTCAGGGGTAAATAGTGTTTGAACGGTAATTTTCCTTTCCATAACATAAGACTTTCGTCAATGCATACTTTTTGTCCCGGGCAAAGAGCGTTTAAAAATTTTGCTTTGAGATTATCAATGACATTTTTCATTTTTCTTAGCGGATGATCAGACTGAATCCTCAATGTCTCGAAAATGTAAGAAACGTAACATTTGGCTATATCGATTGCGTGACTTTGTTTGTCCAAATATTGGAGTCAATAAAGCAGGTGAAGTACTCCATTAATCCTTTAGACAGTCTTTTTTGACATGTCCCATGAAAATACTCGGAGCCAAGAATTTTAGCAATTCTTTCTTTTCTAAATCTATCCACTGAGACATTTTGATATGTTTAGGTTCTGGGTTTTGAGTTTGGTATCGATTGGTTTCCTTGTAAATAAGAGCTAGTAAAGCATCATCGATAAAGTACTCAAAATAGTGTATAGGATCATCTCCCTTCAATTGAACACTTTCTTGAATACGACATGATGATGTGAGTGTTTTTACGGAGGAAAAAAGAAGTGTCATAGAAAATTTCAAGACCTCGTATGTATTCGACATCATCATAAACGAATTCGCAGGCTTCATTGTCATCATCAGAGTCTATTTGACGGTCTGGCTCCGATTCTCCACTACTATCAGAAATATTTGAAAATAGATTCTCGTAGGAATGCGAATTGAAAAGTCGTTGGATCAGATATTTTCTTAAAGTAGAGAGTTATATGGTGCTCCAGCCGCGCTTGTATAATATCCAGTCCCCATATCACTTTTGAGTCAGTATTTGATAGTCGCCCTCTATCGGAAACAGGTGAAATTTTCGGATATAGCTTCCCCTAGTTATCCGATACAATATTTTCATCATTATTGAAACATGAACTATGCTAGAACGCTATCATGAATATCACTAAAACGCTATCATAAATACGACCAAAACGTTGATATAGAATCGCCATATTAGATCAGATATTTCGAATTGCATAATTTTTACTTGATATTCGTAATCAGCGACCTCAAAAACCATAAGACTGACCGATTTTACCAATAAAAGATTATGACGCCATATGGCGTCATACCGGCCCTCTAAAAGTTAACATGTTTTTCCTAATTGAGATACAATTATTTTGATTCTCACTTCATGACACATCATTCAATAAAATTACGTTTTGAAATAGCATCGTATGAAATTAGATTTTGTAATAGAATTATATGAAATTCTTTTTCGAATAGCATTATATGATTTGCTATTTGTTCTGTTCTGTGGAGTTTTTTCTTTTTGCTGTGGTGCGCGGGGCTCCCCGTAATCAATAACTTTATTTATTTCTATCGCTTTAAGTGCCTCCAACGGCCCCGGTCGGTGTACTAAAATATACTAATCCCAGGATCTTTTTATATTAATTGAGTAGCAATAAAGCCCTCGGAGACAGTATTTTTTACGCGACTTTATTATTCAACCCGTCTCCCCTAATTTCGATTATTCCTCGGATGGCGCTCCCAGTCTGAGACGCTTGCCCGCTGGCAACGCTCTTATTTTCATCAGCACCTGCTGATGGAGTCATGGGCGCATCCACACGACTCCCTCCTTCCCCCGGAGGTCGGGCGTTGGTTTCGATGTCCTCGTCTTCTTCAGGAAGATCTTCTCGTCGTTGTAGTAGAACCGTCTACCCCGGACCCATTCCGTCATCGGATCTGTGAGTCCTTTGTCCATAAGACACCGGCCACCGGTGTCTTCCTGCCCTCCTCCTCGTCCATACGAGAAAGGACATCTGGGACGTTGTTGAGTGTACCTTTCCTGTGCTCAACAAAGCACTGGTGACCTTGCAGCTCCAAGGCCCACCATGCTAATCGACCTGTCGGACCACTCAATGTGCGCAGCCATCGCACACAGCTGTGGTCCGAGACTACTCGGAAAGTGTAGCCTTCGATATATGGGCGAAAACTTATCGCCCATACTACAGCGAGACACTCTCGTTCTGTCCCGCTGTAGGTCCTCTCGGCAGGTGAGAGGACGCGGCTCAAACTTACGCTCCTTCTCCGTAAGTTGCGTAAGCGGATCGGCCATAGTGGCGAGGTTGTTCCGGAACCTCCTGTGCTACGATGCCTTGCCTAAGAACCGTGTTAGCTGCTTCACCTTCTTCGGCGCCGGGTACTCCAGTACCGGCCTTATTATCTCTTGATCGGTGCGGAACCTTTCTTGGTTCAGCACCGCACCCAGGTACTTGACTTCGCATTGGCAGAAGTGGCTTTTCTGCCGGTTGATAGTTAGGCCCGCCTCCCTTAGACGGCCTAATATCTTGCGAAGGTGTTCGAGATGCTCCTCGAACGTTTTCGACCTCGTGTCGATGTATATCCGGTATCCTCCACCGGATTGTTTTACCATCGCGACCGAGCTTGGCCACGGGCTCGTGGATGGTTTGATGACGGCAGCGTCCAGTACCTTCCGGACCTGCGCGTGCATTTCAGCTTCTATTACCGGTGAATACGGGTAATATCGCTGTTTGATGGGGCGAGCATTTCCCACATTAATCGTATGGGTCACCCACGTGGTGCACCCAAGTGTGGTCGGCTCCGTGCCGACCATTTCGTGCACAAGTGCCTCGACTTGTGCTCGTTGCTCCTCGGTCACATGGCCTAAGCCTACTGCGCCGATCTGGATCATGTTAATCTCTTTAACTGATGCCAGCTGGAGATCGACTCTGACGTTGTCGTCTACCAACGTCAGATGCGCCTGTGTCGTACAGAGCGTGGAAGTGGAAACCTTCCACTTCCAGCTGTAACCACCCTCTGGTTTCCAGGTTTTCCTCCGTAGGGGTGTCCGGTTGTGCCGTATTACTAACTCCCTGGGAGGTTGTCTTCGAAGCTTCCTGACAAGCCTCGGTTGCACCTGGGGGAGCAGTTGAGAGCTCTACTCCCCACGCTGTCCCTTTTCCGGCGAGCAATTCGGACATTTCGCACGAATCACCCCTTTCTTTTTGCATCCGTAACAACGAAGGGGCTCCTTCGCCTGTCCGCTTTTCGGGTCATCCTTCCCGCTGCAGCCTCTATAACTTGTGCTACCTTTTCCGGATGGGCCGTCTTTGCTCGTCAAGGAGGAAGCACCCTTGCTTTCCCCTCTCTGCATTTTTGTGTTCTTTTTGCAAAGCACCTTCGCGATTTCCTCGTTTTGTTTTGATAGCGAGCTGAACTGTTTCGCTATCAAATTCAGGACGTTTTGAAGTTCGACGCCAGTTATTGGAGCTTCGGGGTTCTCCTGTTCTGCTGATGTCGGTACGGCCGTTGCCGCTACCTCCGTGTGGAAAGACGACCCTGTCCTTCAGTCCTGTGGTCTGTCTGCCGTCTCTGGCATCACCGTTTTGGCTGTGTGGCTATGATCCTCCTGACCAGCGATCACTATCGCTGTTGGGTGGGCCAATCTGATCTCTAATGGTCCTCCCGTTGGTGAAATCCGCCCACGTCCTTATCTCACATGGCGGAAATCTCCTTTGTGTGTTCTGGACGGCCGGCGTGCCGTCCAAATTGCGGTCGAATGTGGGATAGTTCCTCGTGAACGTATCCTGGAATTCAACTCTTGGCGACGACTGCGTTGGATATGCACATTCCCGTTGCCAGTCGTTTTGCCGAATGTCGAACCTCGTGTTTGACATCGGAGACCTCAGCTGCTCGACCTCTCGAGTTAGCTGGTCTTCCCTGCTCGTCAGGGTCGCCATGGTCTTCGCCTGGGTCGTCACCGTGTACGTCAGATCTCTGTATCTGATGCTGTGTTCTTCGGCTGCCTGCTGTATCCTCTCCAGCAGCGTTTGTAGGTCTGTGACCTGCTCCTCTGTAGTATCTCTTACTATAGAGTCTGTGTACAAGGACGACCTCCTGTCGTCTTGTTCGACAGTCGGGATCGCCAGCAGCCGTTGCTGGACGTCCCGTTCCGTGGGTTCCGCTCTGTACTCCATCTTCACCTGATTGTGTACAGGTCTGCCCTCTTCCCCAAAAATGCGAAACAATTTATGGGACGGCCCTTTCGGTTGGAGACGCAACTACGCCCACCGTGTTGTGTGAGAGATTCTCGATCCGAAACAAGTTCCAGAGAATTTCTCCACGACTGCCTACCGTATGTAGCACAGTAGCGTTCGATCTGCGTCAAAAATACTCACTTATCTTTCCGCGATTCTACAGAAAATTCTCGCTGCCAAATTCAGCGAGAAAACGAATTTTCCTAGAAAACTTTCAATTTTCGAGTTCAATTTGAACGGAAAAAATTCTACCTAGAATTTTCTCCTAAACGTGTTTCGGGTGTTAGTAAATTACAGTCTTTGTAAATTACAAGTGTAATCTATCTAACCAATACGAAAGGTTCCCTTTCCGAAAATGTAAATGCTGTGCTTGTTGTTGCCTTGAATCTACTGATATTCTAAGTGTTCACTCGACAGCTCCCCGAAACAGAAGCAGGTCATGGCTGCGACCGAATGCTATCGAATGTATCTCAACACCCCGCGTGTTCAGGGATTAAAAGCGTCTTGAACGACAGCAGGGCACGGCTGCGACCGTTCGCTAATTTAACCCAAATCCGGAACTCCTCGTGAGTTACCGTATCACGAAGCCTCCAAACAGGAGCAGGACATGGCTGCAACTGTTTGCTTTGCGAAATCTCTCCAAGAATTTCAAAGGAAAAAAAATTTTTGACAGAAGCAGGGTGCGACTGTCTGTTCGAGCTATTAGTCCGCACACGAACAAAAACAAAAATAAATTTTCTCAAATAAATCTGATGGCAAAAAAACACCAATTCACCTTTTCGAACGCTCCTTCGGCTTGAAGGAGCGTTCGCCGCAACGCGCGATTCTCTCTCTCAACCTGACTCAACTTGGGAAAAATCCCCTGATTTTTCCCTCCCCTTTTTCTAGAAAAATAATCTAATTTTTCCGCCTGATCCTACGCGCACACGATCTTCGAATTCAAACGAAATTGAATTTCGCAGCTTTTCCACTTCCTGTTAAAAAAAAAAAGAAGTCGCCACCAAATGGTCGATTGGCGAAGCGTTCGTCGCTTTTGGACTACCGACTCGCTCGGTAACCCGATCTGCAAATTCATCTTTCGATAATCTATCGCGCCGCATGCCTTCTCTCCGGTGCACACGTTGTTGGGTGCCAGTTGTAATGGGGCCGGTTTCTTCTATTTCGTCTCGCGGAGGAGACCTTTCTCCGCGAGACGGGTTCAATGGGGCACACACGAGTGCCCCGCGAAGTGAAAAAAATCACAAAAATTTATTTAAACTTTTCCATCTGTATTACAAATCGAAGTGAATCAATACAGGTGATTGTAATGCATATTTATTGAGTAGAAATTGATTCCTACTTTGTGATGCAATATCGATTGCAACCAATTTTCACGTTTTCCTATTTTCAGCGTAATAATTTACATAATATTTTTAAATAATCAATATTCGCTATTAAATATGTCTGAAATAGTTTAAATTTGTATCACTAGATTGTCTTTCGATGGGACTTAGAATTTTTTAATAACGAGTTTATCCAAATTTTGAACGGTGTTTAATCCCTTATAAATAGAAAAATTTCAGATCAGAAAGACAGATCAGAAAGATTTTTCAATAGGGTATGTTAACGAGATTTTTGAGGGAATAACGGTCGCTTGACCTGGGCAAAACATCGGTCCAACGTCACTTCTGCTCGAAACATCTCGCAGTGCGGATCAATGAGACCACGAGAGCTAGAGTAGTCGCTTCGGTGTTGTTATCGGTAGTTCGAACCTCCTAGTGGACAAGGATACTAACCTCGACGCCCTACTAGGTGTCGTGTGTGATCTCTCAGCACACCATTAGATCAACCCGAGCGTGTAAACTCGAAGTGTGGGCGTGTGTGTGCATTGTCTCTCATAGAAGTTCGCCCCCTGCGTGATCTTTTGAGGTAGACTCCCGAGGCAGCCTGAACCCCACGAGCGCAACGTCGCCAGGTAACCCCGTTCCCGAGACGTCGGGGTAACATCGCGCCAGCTGTTCTGCGGAGTCACCTACCAGGCCTTCAGCCCCAGATAATCTTGCGCGTTACCGCGGCGGCTCCTACTACACGCTCCGAATAGCCAGTGTACTGCGGTAAGAGTTCTGTAGATTTAGTTTATTTGGATGCATTCAAATCGCGCGTAATTCTCTTCTTTGTAATTCATTTGTAATTTATAATAATTTCTTTAACGGTTTTATCCACCACCTTCCGTGGAGGTATTTTATGCCGAATAAATCAATTCTTATTTATTTATAGTACATTACTTTACAAGGGACGAACGACGATCATTTTGCCCGGTGCAGTGATTGGGCCCCGAGGTGAAGCCAAGGGGCCTAATTCGCCGGGCATGATGATCGACGTTCGTCTCGTGTGAAGTATACTATTTTTCTTACTATCCGGTCGAAAATTTGTTAATTAGCAATATTTAACATAAAATGATCATTCTGACAGGAAATGATCATTTGAATTAAGTAGCCGAATTTTTACAAGAATTAAGCAAAAGAATGCACCCCACCGGAAATCAATAAAAGGGATTAAAAGAGTATAAAAACCCGAGTCTAAGGGCAAGCATCGTTCAGTCGTATTGAGTCTATACAGCAAGTAATTATCGTCCACGCTAGTCATATCTACGAAGCTACCAGGCTGTAGGCTTGAAATCTGGCACGCCGATCAGCCTGCCGGGAAAACGCAGAGCAAGGGCAACGGCCTATTCTTTAACATTGGAGGGACGATGATAGCAGCAGAGACTCCAACACCAGGCTAGGCGACTGATCCACCGACGCAACCAAGGAAAGCTGCTGTCTACCGTCAACACAGAGAAATAGAGAGAGAGAGAGAGAGAGAGAGAGAGAAAAGAGAGAGAGAGAGAGAGAGAGAAAGCGAGGGAGCGAGCGAGCATCGACACCTTCGGCTCGGAGCAACGAGGGACAGCGGGACCCGCCGCTACCTGCCGTGACAAGCCGACCCGACCCACCGTATACAAGAATTTACGCATCTCTTTTATTGCGAGGTACATGAATTAATTTTAAAATGAATTAACTTTAGAACATTGCGCCTTGCGTTTAAAAATTGTATAATCATTGTAATTCCACTTAAGGTTTTTAATCATTAAAATTTATAACCTTTGAAATTGTGTGAATCATGTTTATTTATTTTTCCGAAAAAATTTAGCCTATATTCTTTATCCTGGACGTAACAGGTATTAAGGTCTATAAGTTAAAAACTGGTGCATCGGCCGGGAAATAAAGAATATGAGTCACAAGAAATAAATAAATTCAATTTGAAGAAGTTTAAAAATGAGTAAGAATGTCGGAGCAACCGAATGAAAACGTAAATAAACGGAGGGATCTAATCTTTTCGAACAGATCTTTATTAAATCAACTTCGACAAAAAGAGGCAGAATTAACAGCAATTATAAATAATAAGAAACCTGAAGATAAAGACTTAGCAATAAATAAAGAACGTGAATTAACTGAATTAACTAAAGAAATAAATTTATCTCTCGCGGTACAAGGGATTGGGGAACCGGTAAAATCAAAATTTTTCAAGTTAGAAGTAACACAAGTATTCGCGGGGCCATATAGGGAAACTAACACTTAACGAATCCTTTGAAGAAGAAACACAAAAATTACTCTAAAACCACCGACCCTTAGGTTGACGACTAGCACTACCATTGGGACAGGTCAAAAACAGTGGCAATACTTGAATAAATTATCTGAAATAAAAGAGGAACACTTAAAAACGATCCACGAAATTAAAACATCTCTACCCAAGGACATTAAGGCAGAACACGTAACTACTTATTTCGAGGAGAAAGAACACGCGTCAGCTTTCAAAACACACGTACGAGCCGGATTTCCAGTAGAGGAACTTGTTGATTTTTTAAAAGAAGACTTAATATCCTACACTAACAAACAGATTATAGAAGCACAAAACGATACTAGAAGAGCAGATAATATAACTAAGCACTCGAAGAAATCTTCAACGGGCGATAAAACCCTATATCACTCGGTAATTGAAACAGACACAAAAATAATGAATACAATACACGTAAGAGGACTATCTTTAAAAGACGCATTAGACTTAATACCAAGATATAACGGACAAAATGTGCCTTTATCACAATTTTTAGACGGTTGTATGGAGCCAAAAACTATACTACCCGAAAACCTAGAAGCAGAACTCGCCAAATTAATTCGAATGAGGTTATATGGAGAAGCTTTGAATTGCGCAAGAGGACAAATTTTTACGAGCGTAGAGGAAATAATTCAATATTTTGAAAAGATATTCGGATCGGGAAAAACTTATCATGATTGGACAGGTGAACTCGCAAAAATAAAGCAAAAAAGCAACGAAACGGTAATCTCTTATGTAAATAGATTGCGCGAAATAGAACAAGACATTTTAAAAACTGCTACTTACAAAAAACGCATTGATAGAAAAGAGACATTTGAGAGAAGTTTAAAAAATGATTGTCTAAAATTCTTTTTAAGAGGCTTAAAGTAAGAAATTAGGGCACGCATGGGAATGCAGGATGATTTTAAAGTAGCAAGGGAACAAGCGTTAGAAATAGAGAAAGAGTTTGCGTGCAGTGTTTTAGAAGCGGAAGATCAAGGGGGGACCCGTGAGCGGACACCTCGAGACACACGAAAAATACATCTGATAGAGAGTAGTGGGGAAAAATTAGTATGCGCATATTGTAAGAGAGTCGGACATGTGGCGACAAACTGTCTGACGCTAGCCCACCTACAGTTTGGAACAGTCCGAAATGCCTGGACAAATCGGAATACGTACAACGATCGGTTTAATTATTATTCACGACCTAACACAAATTATGATAACTTTGTTAGAAATAGAAACTTTAACCAGCCCAATCAACAAAATTTTGGAGGTTAGAACTCCGAGAATAGAGATAGAATACCCTTTTTACCCTACCGAAATAATAATATTAGAGACAACAATAATAGTTTAAACAATAATAATTTTTCAAATAACAATAATTATGCGAATAATTTTTCGAATAATAGAAAGTTTTCCGGGACTACAAGACAAAATAGTCAAGATATTAGAAACATGAGGGGACCAATCCCATATAATTATGCCCGACAAAATAATAGAGGAGGCTCTACCGAATGTTTTTACTGTTGAAAGTCCGGACACACACAACGAGACTGCTTCCAGTATCAAATGGACTCACGCGGTCATGTACAAAACTTGGGAAACGGACCCAATCTTCCTCTTACCGGCGCGCAGAGGGAGACCCCAGCGGCCACGCGCCCACCCGTTGAGAAGGTTGGCACCTCACAAGAGTCGAGAAAATAAACTTAACCACAAACAGTTGTTCTCCCATAATAAAATTAAATATCGAAGCGTTTAATCGTCCTTTAAACTTTATGTTAGACACAAGAGCGTCTGTGAATATAATTAGACAGAGAACAGGAGGAGGGAAAGGCGTGGGAGCCCGCCCAGAAGCCGGCACTAGTTAGGTAAGAAAAAAAAAAGGGAAGGAATCATATCTTAGGCAGTCAATGCAGGAGACACAATTTCTTTCATGCAAATTAGTTTGCACCACTGCAAAAGCTCTTCGGCTGTACTGGCCAAGTGCATGGCAGAGATACAGACAGGCATCGCCTTGATCCAAAAACCTTGGATCAATGCGAGTGGTAGGGTGGCAGGTTTGGGGGGTTGTGGACGGCTCTTTCGGGCGGCAGGGGAAGGGCGGGTGCGCAGCTGCATTCTCTTAAAAGGCGTTCAGGGGGAGATTCACTATAGTCATAGTGAAGAGAAGGATCGAGGGAGGAGCCAAGGAGGAGGTTATCTTAGCCTCGGCGTACTTCCCCAGCGACTCAACGGACTCGCCATCCCCAGGGGAGGTGAGAGCGTTGATTGAGGACTGCCACAACAGAGGCAGAGAGGACATAGTAGGGTGTGATGCAAACGCACATCATCTCGTCTGGGGCAGCTCAAACTGCAACGACCGAGGTGAGAAGCTCATGGAGTAACTCTGCACGACGGAGCTTGATATCCTCAACAGAGGCAGAGTTTCGACTTTCAGAAATAGAAAGAGGGAGGAGGTCATAGACATCACTCTAGCAACGAGGGGCATCTTCCCGAAGATTCAGGGATGGAGAGTATCGGATGTGGTCTCCATGTCTGACCACGAGCAGATCCGCTTCGAGCTGGGAGACTTGACCAGGGATGAACAGACGAGAAGAAATCCCAGAAAGATAAACTGGGATTTATACTGCAGTCGTCTAAAGGAGAGACTCCCAGACAAAGCAGGCAGGTTAGAGAATATAGAGGAGATTGAAAGTTATTGCGGCAGAATACAATCAGCCATAATAGGAGCCTTTGAGGATAGCTGCAGTCCAACGGAGCATAGACAGGGCAAAATGATACCCTGGGGGAATCATAGATTGGGAGCCCTGCTCAAGGAGGTCAGTAAGCTATTCATCAGGAGGAAAAAGAGAAGAGGCTCTGAGGATCTACTGGTCTATAAAAAAAGTAGGCGAGAGTACTAAAAAGCTCTTGAGGCAGCCAAAAAGGAAGGATGGAAGTGCTACTTTGAACAACTCAACAGTATCCCGGAAACGTCTACGCTAAACAGAATCTTGGCCAGGCCGTCCGGAGGCGCTCAGTACTAGATTAGGAAATCCTCAAAGAGTGGGCATCTGACAATGGGGAGTCTCTTGAGTGTCTTCTGATGGCTCACTTTCCGGGATTAAACTCACAGGATCCTCGAATAAAACTGGAAACTGGCGGATCAGGCCATAACAAGTAATAAGATTAAATTGACTCATTTGAACCCTATAAGGCATGGGGGCCGACGGCATTTTCCCGGCCCTACTTCAATAGGGCGTGGACCCACTGTTGGAACCACTGAGTACAGCCTACAAGGCCTGTCTGGCGTTTGGATACATACCAAACGAATGGAAGAAGGCTAAGGTTATTTTTATACCTAAGCCTGTAACACAGGCGCACGAGAACGTAAAGGACTTCAGACTAATTAGCCTGACGTCTTTTATGCTTAAGACACTGGAGAGACTAGTGGATCGGGAAATCAAGGTCGAAGCCCTGATGACTCATCCTCTGCACGCTGCGCAACATGCGTATAGAGACGGTAATTCGGTGGACTCCGCGCTTGATGAGGCTACCACTAGAATTAAAAAGGGGATGAGAAATAAAGGAATGTATTGGCTGCTTTCCTGGACGTGGAAGGAGCCTTTAATTTCACAACAGGTAACAAGTCTCTAATCAGATGGCTGCATAACTCACCAGGGGGGGTAGTTGGGAGAGTAGTCCAGGCACAGTGGGGATCTGAGACGAGGGTGGCCGGGTATGGAGGGGTTGCCCGCAAATAGGAGTCCTCTCGCCCACCGAGTGATCCCTCATTGTGAACGAACTATTGGTAAGGCTATATGAAGCAGGTATATACGCTCAGGCGCATGCGGATGACGTTTTGATCCTGATTACAGGGCAGGACGAGAACACATTAGCAGGTCTAATAAACCTTGCATTAGATATAGTGGTGGATTGATGTAAGGAGGTTGCACTGTCCGTTAATCCCGAAAAGACAGTACTAGTCAATTTCACCATCAAATATAAGGTCAACAAAATGGGTCCCATTAGGCTATTCGGGAAAATACTCACTTTGTCCCATGAGGCAAAGTACTTACGAATGATTTTTGACTCGAAGCTGAACTGGAGCAAACCCTTGGAAAGCAAGAAAACGAACTTCACGGCTGCTTTCTGGGCTTGCAGAAGAGCTTTTGGGGCTACCTGGGGATTGAAACCTAGGATGATCTTATGGCTTTACACGGCGGTCTTCAAACCAAGGCTCTTGCATGGGGCCATGGCTTGGTAGCCTCGTTGCAAACTCAAAACAGGAAACTTGCTTTTAGACAAAATGAAAGGGTTGGTGACAAGGGGCATGACGGGAGCTAGAAGGTCCACAAATTATATGTCACCGAACCAGGTTTAAAATACTCTTCATTACCTGCACTTCAGATGTATCGGAACACTTTTCTGAAAAATTGCATAAAAGGTTATTGTAGACACTTTTTGTCCAAAATATTAGGCAATTACTAATATTTTGCAAGGAAATATCTGCAATATCCTTTTATGTAATTTTTTTCAGAAAAGTGATCCGATACATCTGAAGTGCAGGTAATGAAGAGTATTATAAACCTGTTCCGGTGACATATAAACTATTTTAGTGAGAAAAAAGCGATGGCAAGTGCACAAATAAATAAAAATTTTAAATGTTTTTGATGGAACAATACTAGAGGTAAAGAACACTGTTTGGATCTTAATAATGAATAAATAGCTTAAATTGTGCGAGTAGTTAAAGTGTAAAAGTTTCCAGCAATCAAAAGTGATGAATGTTATACCTATTATACTGGAAAGTGTATTTTTTTCAATGTAACCCAGGCTGGCCCTTTTAAGGTGAAGATCAGGGTTTCTAAGGACTGGCTTTGACACGAGGATTCGGAGATCGTCAAATCAATTGGCATGAATTAAAAGCGGAGTGTAAAGTTAGATAAGGTCACCTGCAACTAAAGATTCGAAAAGAACTTTGAGGTTGCAGACACACATCAGGTGACAGAGGGGAACCATATATGAAAATGGTCACGGACATCGCTCCGCTCTGACATCGACTATCGACTATCAACTACTCAAAATCTTATGTACGTTCAAGATTAACTCAACAAACTTTTTTTTAGACAAATACTATTTTTATTTGCGAATAAATGAATTTTTATTTCATTTTCATGCATTTGGAAGAAGAAAATTTTTGTGTACTTTAGAAAAAAATACATTTTTATGCATTTGGAAAAAATGCACCGGTACGCTTTGATGTCTGATGTGGCAAACCTCGTCATTTTTGTTTTTTCAAACTCGCTACGTATTTTTGGCCCGAGGAAAGAGCTCGCAGCAGCAAGCTAGATACGACTAGCACTGTGTCTCGCAAGGCTAACACAGTAGATGCGATAAGGCACCGAATATTTATTTAGAATATTTTTCCTTATAATTTGTATAATTTCTGTGCGTCGGCTTTCGCCGGTTCCCTGCACCTTCCCAGCAAAGTCAACTGCGCGGTAGTTTCGGGTATCCCGGGAAGTGTAGGGACAACTCGATTTTTATACTTCGAACATTACAGATTACAGTATATCCTGTGTGAACGACCGTCGCTGGATTAGTCGAGAAGATCATGCTGATTTTGCCGTTGCTCTTTTCTTTTTGGTGTGAGCAAGATTTTTTTTTTTTTTTTTATAACAATTGCCATTTAGAGAGCCTTTTTGATGAAGAAGGCAGTGAAACCGTCAAATATTTGTATATTAGCTAAATAAAAAGCGATCGTAATTAAAATTTAAAGCAAATAAAATCAGAACCCGGTTTTGAACTCAGAGTCTTTGGCCTTTTAGGTCAACTGTTAATTACCGTTATTTTGTTATACAGGGTGTTCAAAAATGAACTGGCACGACCAGTATAACCCTGTTCAGAAAAATATTTTAAGCACTTTTTCGCTTTTGGCATTTTTGATATTATGGCTAATTATCGAGTTATCGTTAATTAAAAACTCTGATAATTAGCCAATCAGCGCGCGGACGGGCGCTGGTGGGCGGCGCTTTTCCCAGCGGAGAGAGCGGCTTGGGCGGGGCGTTGCCTCACAAGCCTCCACACTTCGCGCGGCATCGCCGTGAGTGCGTGTCCGTGCGCCGATGGGCCCGCGAAGTGTGGAGGCTTGTGAGGCAACGCCCCGCCCAAGCCGCTCTCCCCGCTGGGAAAAGCGCCGCCCACCAGCGCCCGTCCGCGCGCTGATTGGCTAATTATCAGAGTTTTTAATTAACGATAACTCGATAATTAGCCATAATATCAAAAAATGCCAAAAGCGAAAAAGTGCTTAAAATATTTTTCTGAACAGGGTTATACTGGTCGTGCCAGTTCATTTTTGAACACCCTGTATATATCATGAGAATTATGTGTGTGTTAAGAATTGGCGCGGCTGTTGATCCGGCCTATCTTTATAAGCTGCGCATAATTTTAATGACATAAAAAAATATGTCAACGTACAGAGGTGGCCTAATAAGCCAAAGTCTCCGGGTTTGGATTTTTATTTGTTTTCTTATTTTAATTTTGAATTTCGATTGATTTTTATAATTAATTTATGAAGCATTCAAGGCAATTTTTAATATTAGGAAAGCCCTGAAAAAAGTTTAGGATAGTGCCCTCATAGTGTCTGTCTTATCCCCGACTTTTCCTAGATTAATATTTTATACGGCTTTTTTTTTAAACTTTCTCAAAATTGAAAAACATCTTTTAATCAAAGAAGGTTTAGTTAAGATGAAAATTATTCAAATATTTCTTTGAGTAGCATTATAAAAAGTTAAAAAAAATTTATCAACTGAGAGAAAAGTATGGAAGTATTTTCCGTTTTTAAACGCACTGAACAGAAAAATATAATATTGTTCAAAATAATATCCACCTATGAATTTTTTTATATTAATTTTAAGGAATAAAAAATTATTTATGACTTAAACCTTTATAATCTTTCCATGCATGTATACAAAAAATGTATTAAATGTTCTTGTGAAAATTTTTCAAAAAATGTCACAGAGAACATTTTTTTGTTAAAAAATTTGTTAATTATATTACAAAGTTTTTATTTTCAAAGCTAGTACTTTCCCCTACAAAAACTAGTTTTGAGATCTATCTACTTCTATACACGTGAATTTACTGATACAAAAATTTTGATTTCTTTTCATGCAGTATCCTATTATACACGCAACTCCTCCGTAACTTTTGGAGCATGTTATAAGAACAACATATAGTAGGAATAATAAGGAGGCTTTACCCAATATATTATGAGAGTGCTCTCAAATTCAAAGATTTTAAAATTTAAGCTTCAAAATTTGAAAGTTCCAGAGACTTACTCATATAGGTAAGTATTGACTTTTGATGTTATGAAGCAAATTGTTACTTATTATGTCGTACGAAATAATTAACTTACCTTCCTGATTAATAGAGGTATTGTAATTTTTCATTTTTATTTAATGTTTCGTATTTTATCAAATCAAATAATTTACAAAAAATATATTGTGTCAGTTTATTTGCAATGGAAAAAATTTTTCTTGATATGAATTATACAATTTTGCAATGAATTATCTATCGCTTTATTATGTGGACAAATTAATAAAGTACTCTCTTTATAGGCATTACTTTCTCATTAACTTGCACACATACAAATGATAAATATTTATATACTCAACACTCGTCTTACTTGCGCATGTGCGACATATTCATTCAAAATGTATATGGATAAATCCACAAAATTTTAATTAAAGAAAATTAGTGAAAAAATGGAAAAAATATTTACAACCTCACCATTTTATAGGGTGCAGATGTATTGTTACGAATTGATCAATTATTATCAATTATTATAGGCTGTTTATTTTTTCTTTTGAAAAGAGACTCAAAATTTTATTTTTAATTTCACGATACAAATTTTTTACGAATTATTTTAAATTGTGCAATGCCGAGTCAATCAAATCGCACGATGAATTTCTCAATGTTCTTTTCTGTATTTATTTAAAAATTATTAACAGCTCACGCGACAAGAAACTTTTCGTTGCATCATGTGCACTGCTCTTTTGTAAAATTTGGGGTAGTATTTATACTATTTTCAAGCGATGAAATAAGTACATTTAGACCGGAGATGTTGAATCGCAAAGTGTTTGTACTCTTCACAGACTATATGTATTGTAACGGTTCGTTTGTCATAGGATAGAAATATACGAATTCTTAATGATATAAAGCATTTATATTTAATAATAATATTTGGAATAACACTTCATGTGAAGAAGTTGGATAGCTTATTGAATCGAAACGTAAGATTGTAACGTACAAAAAAGCTCGCGTTACTAGTGTTTCTTGGGAACCCAAAAGTTCATATTCGAACTCGGAAAGAAAAATCTAACGTTTATAGTAAGAATGGCGGTATCAGTAGAGTTTATCACCTACGTTACCTTATTAGTATGAAAATTTATGCAAATAATCATGGATTTTGAGCTTTTAAAGTAGACGTCTTTTCATATTATAAAAGTAAGCAGTCTATAAGACGATTCTATAAGCAACATCGGAAAATAGTGTGAACGCTGTGGAACAGTTGACGGTATACGTTTTTTGAAGTGCCGTAACTCGAACATGGCGTAGCTGCAGAGCTTAGTAGTAAGCGAATCATAGTATAAAGCTTATGAGAAAAAAGAGGGAGATAAAGGAGGGAGGGTCGGCTGGAGCACAGCAGTCGGAGTACGTGTGTTAGTGCGAGCGGGTTATGGGCAGCTGAGTTTCCTGGACTCCAAGTCGAGGGTGAGCTGGCACCTGGAGCAGGAACTCCAGGGTTGAGGGTGGCAATTGGAATTACCGACGGAGCGGAAAACTCATGGGCTGGGTGAGTACCGAAGTACCGTCCTCCGCCTGTATGCAAGAGCACGAGGGCACTGTCGTCGGCAGATCAGCGAGCCAGCAGGCGGGACCTTGCGCAGCACTCTCTCTCTCTCTCACACTACCGGCAACTTGACGTCGCGTAGACTTGCTTAGACTTTTGTTGAGTTTCTATTTATCAATTACTTTAATTAAATTCACGGTACGGGTCTAGCCGGGAAGTGATTTTATATCGTTCTTTTGTGTGTGTGTGCCTGGAGGGATTTTGCTTTGAGTCAACCACGCCGGGGATAAAGGAGGAGGTTTTTGGGAAGTTGCGGCGGTACCCTGGGTCGTAACCAGGAGTAACCAGGAGTGTTTCATATTTTATTTGTTCGGTGACCACACGACACTAACCGATGAAGCAGCCAAGCTGAGTTTTCAACCAGGTTTTAATAAAACATTTTTATTCTGTTACTTTCACACTATGTTCACCATTTATATTTTTCCCGTACCGAACTCGTGTAATAATATTCTTATATTAAATGGTTATCTGGCTTGGGTCGCGTGCAACTCAAGGATTATAATGTCGTGGTTTTTGTAACGGCATTATTTAATTAATATAAAGCTATGGAAGCATTAGAACGGGAGGGGTAAAGCGTCTATACTACAGATCTATAGCATTTCTGCTCACGGAGGACCACACATACTTCATTTCTATGTAAATAAATTATATTTATATATACAACACCTTGCTACTGTACTATAATTTAATTTATATCTTAGAAGACTATACTTAACACTTTCAAAGTATATATAAATACCTTAGAAGTATAAAATTATACTATAATAGTATAAGGAACTTTTCTCTATCCCTCGGGCGAAAGTACGAGGTTTCGCCTTTTGTTTACGCTAAAAGAAGGATCATTTTTAGCCACTGCATGCGCGTCATTTGTTTTAAACTCGAAAGCTCTGTCAGGAAGATTTTGAAAATTTCACCCCTTTATGTTCGGATTTATTCTAGCTAATAGACATTCATGAAAGAAAGTCTATGTAGATAATTATCAACCTTTAAATAATTTGTATACCTCAAAGGTGCAGGTTGTGTTTGTAGTCATATGATTTTCGATTTATTCCACTTATAACGCAAATAAAATTCAATCCACCTGCTAGCTCTTTTAATTATCAAAAAGACTGCTAAGCAACCGTACACTTAAATTAGAACATTATTGAACGTTATTGAAAGTCTAAAATAAATACGAATACAGTACCTTGGTTAAAAAAAATTGCATTAAATATAAAAATTGTACATTTGAAGGCAATATTATTAATAATTTTTGTTGTCAAAATTGTAAAAAATAATTGTAAGAAAATTAAAATAAAATTTCTGTTTTAAAAACACTTAATTATGTTTTTATTAAATGTTTAATTTACAAATATTATTTTTATTCTGCTTGTTGCTGTGTTCTACAAATGTTGGGCGAACATCAAACATATATAAACGCGCGATAAGTACAATAAAAAAATATACGCAGATTACACTAAACGAACCCGTGGCAAAAGTAAAAAGATGGCTGCGCAGAACAACTGCCAGTTGAGGTCAGTTTAAAGGTTAGAAATTGATTATTTTACTATTTTCTAATCAATAATATAGCCGTGCTTTCGCCCTGGGATAGAGAAAAATACTATTTCTTACACGGGAGAGAAGTCGAACTCATGCACGAACGTGTATGAGGGCCGCTGCTTCGCCTCGGTCGTCCTACCACGTCCGTGCGGAAGTTCCATTTCTCCCCCTTGTAAGAAAATTTACCATTTCCTAAATTACAATCATATGGATTTTAGTAAAATACTTAGATTTTTCTTCCTTTTGTAGCTCATGTATTATTATTATTATTTTTTTTTATCTATATAATGATCAGCAGTCTCTTTCTTTGCAACAATCTATTAGGTCATCCACGTCATACAAACGCGTGTATATTGCTAGTAAGTTATGGCAGATAATGGATGAGAAAACGGCTTTTCCCGACTGACATACGTCATGACAAACGTATGATTGTTGTCAACGAAAACAGCTGTTTTTTTTCTTTATTTAAACTACGTTTTAGCTCACATACGATAAACGAATGAGTTTTGCTTGTGAATGAAATAATTCAATACTAGGGTTTAATTTTCTGTTACGTCCAGGATAAGGAATATAGGCTAAATTTATTCGGAAAAATAAATAAACATGATTCACACAATTTCAAAGGTTATAAATTTTAATGGTTAAAAACTTTAAGTGGAATTACTATGATTATACAATTCTAAACGCAAGACGCAATGTTCTAAAGTTTTATTCTTTTAAAAATTAGGTTATATACCTCGCAATAAAAGAGATGCGTAGATTCTTGGATGCGGCGGGTCGGGTCGGCTGGTCACGACAGCTAGCGGCGCTCCCGGTGTCACTCGTTGCTCCGGACCGAATGTGTCGATGCTCGCTCATTTTCTCGCTTCCTCTCTCTTTCTCTCTAAGTTGACGTTAGATAGCAGCTTCCCTTGGTTGCGTCGGTGGATCAGTCGCCTAGCCCGGTGTTGGAGTCTCTGCTGCTATCCTTGTCCCTCCAATGTTGTAGAATAAGTCGTTGTCCTTGCTCTGCGTTTTCCCGGCAGGGTGATCGGTGCGCAAGATTTCAAATCCACAGCAAGCGGTCTCTCGTACTCTCAGCGATGCTCGGAGAGGATCGTCCCTCTTTAATCCCTTCCATTGATTTCCGGTGGGGTGCATTCCTTTGCTCAATCTTGGGAAAATTCGGCTACTTAATTCAAATGATCATTTCCTGTCAAAAATTCAGACATGAATAATAATCTGATTTTGCGCTGGTATGTGCTCTGTTCTTAGGGCTCATTGCCTGGGAAAGGTGTCTGTGCGCAATGTTTTTCTATTTCAAGTCTTGAATATTGATTAGAATTCGAATATAAATCATTTTTATGTGCCGAAAACTTAAGTATTCGGTGTCCTATTTTAGTAATAAAATTCCTCCGTGATTTACTTCTAAGATCTATTTCGTGAGAAAAGCGAGTGTGCTCTGTGCGTTTCCATCTTCTGCTCTGAATATTAATTAGCTTCCGTTTACGAATTATCCTAAAATATTCCCTCTAATATGTAACAATCGGGTTTCTTATGGGGTAGGAGGAGTCTTCCGATTACCCCTGAACTCAATCCGTGAGCAACCCTATCTCGACACGAGCTCAGTACACTCGCAACCCCCTTACGCGGCACTTTAAATCATATTACGAATTTTTACTATAAGCGAAAATAAACACACCTTATATATACGTTTAAAATTATTCTTAATTTTATTCGATTAATAGAAAAAATATAAAAAAATACAAAAGAAATAAACTTCACTTATAAACTACTGATTAAAATACAGATTACTATCAAGCTACGACATTCGCAATAGATCGCGGCAGCCCAATCGTTCGCACTCATTCCCTGCGGCGACCTCTCCTCTGTGGGTTAGAGCTCGACTCAGTGCGCCGAGTGGACTGACTTCGACAGTCAGCTCCCGCTCGACTCTCGGCGCACCCGGTGGGAGAGATCGGTCGTCATGACAACGTCTTCCCGCGGTTGGGAAGGCGTCGCGGAGTGGGGACGCTCAGGAGCGCACTTGCTCTCCGGCCGTCGCGGTCGCGCTAACGCAAGTATACAGGGCAGGGATCGGCATTAATCATTACTTTGTTAATATTTTTGACTAAAATTAGCATTACATTTGTAATGCATTAATGGTCAGTTCGAAATTACCCATTACTTTTGTAATGTGTAAAGGTCAGCTCGAAATTTCCCATTACTTTTGTAATGTGTAATGGTCAGCTCGAAATTTTCCATTACTTTTGTAATGGGTAATGGCCGAAAAAAAATTAACATTACATTTGTAATGCATTAATGGTCAGCTCGAAATTTCCCATTACTTTTGTAATGTGTAATGGTCGGCTCGAAATTTTCCATTACTTTTGTAATGTGTAATGGTCAGCTCGAAATTTTCCATTACTTTTGTAATGGGTAATGGCCGAAAAAAAATTAACATTACATTTGTAATGCATTAATGGTCAGCTCGAAATTTCCCATTACTTTTGTAATGTGTAATGGTCGGCTCGAAATTTTCCATTACTTTTGTAATGTGTAATGGTCAGCTCGAAATTTTCCATTACTTTTGTAATGGGTAATGGCAGAAAAAAAATTAACATTACATTTGTAATGCATTAATGGTCAGCTCGAAATTTCCCATTACTTTTGTAATGTGTAATGGTCAGCTCGAAATTTTCCATTACTTTTGTAATGGGTAATGGCCGAAAAAAAATTAACATTACATTTGTAATGCGTTAATGATCAGCTTGAAATTTCCCATTACTTTTGTAATGGGTAGTGGTCGGCTCGAAATTTCCCATTACTTTTGTAATGTGTTGAAGTCCGTGAGGAGGGATTTGATTTAGGGTTGACTCAGTTACGAAATATTTATTCGATTTATTTGAGAACTTCTGAATACAAGAAAAATACACGATTAATTTAGGCTCGTCGGACGGCACGCAGATCGGGCAACGAGCCGAGATCTCGACGCGGCGGAAGTCCAAACGAGCGTACAAACGGCGTGAAAACACAAGTACTAGTGAGTGTTTCGTCCTCCGTACCGATCCTTATATTCCTGAAAATTCGCAGAGGAAGGGAGAATTCCTCCTACAATTTCCAGGCAAAAAAGGCGGTTGGGACCGAGAGTATGGACCGGGCCGGACATGCGTTTTCGTCAAAACAAGGGGATTAACGGGCCCGCGCATGAGGCCTCTTTATTACGGCCAGAAGTAATAAAGAGTGCTCAGCGCTTCGGCTGCCAATCCTCCTGCCGAGGGCATGACGCGGCCGGACATGCATTTTCCAAAACATGCGACTTAGCGCGCGCGCGTGTGGACCCCTTTTTACTACGGTTAGAAGTAATAAAAAGTGTCCGTCGCTTTGGCGGCTAATCATCCTGTTTTTCGCTTGAGGATGGTCGGCTTCTGCCGCGCAGCTGCGGAAAACGTGCACGCCACATCACCCCCTTACCAGTGATAACGCAACGGGAGAAAAGAAAAACAACTTAAATATTACTTATTATACTATTTGAAACCAGCCTGGAAACGGTCTGGAAATCGAACGCTGCGGCCTGAGCGCGTTACATGTGAGCGGTTTTCGTTGGTTACATTGTTTGATGGTCCTGCTTGCTCTACCGCGGTGGGTGCGGGAGCCGTTGGATTTGCGGCGCTTCCGTGGTTTACGTGGACGACAATTTCGCCATCGTCGTCATCGTGCGGATTGTGATTCACAATGTTTTCGACGTCGTCGGATATAATGAACGCGGGCTTAAGTCGATCAATCGAGACTCTCATCTTCTTGTCGTTTACTTCTATTGTAAACGACTTTTCGTCTCGCTCGAGAACTTTATATCGATCGGTCTTACGAAGACAAAACTTAGTAATTTTGTTACGAAGAAAGTACGTTTTCGAATTTGCCACGAAGAAAGTTCATTTTCAAAAACTGCCACGAAGAAAGTACGTTTTCGAAATTTGCCACGAAGAAAGTACGTTTTCAAAAACTGCCACGAAGAAAGTACGTTTTCAAAAACTGCCACGAAGAAAGTACGTTTTCACAAACTGCCACGAAGAAAGTACGTTTTCAAAAACTGCCACGAAGAAAGTACGTTTTCGAAAACTGCCACGAAGAAAGTACGTTTTCGAAAACTGCCACGAAGAAAGTACGTTTTCGAAAACTGCCGCGAACAAAGTTCATTTTCACAAACTGCCACGAAGAAAGTACGTTTTCAAAAACTGCCACGAAGAAAGTACGTTTTCGAAAACTGCCGCGAACAAAGTTCATTTTCACAAACTGCCACGAAGAAAGTCTTAATTCTTCAATCAAGGGCGCAGCGCGTATATTCCACATCTTTTATTCATTGAAAACACGGGTCTTCAAGCATAATTTTCAATGAGGCGATACACATTTTCGATGTATTTTTTTCCGTAGAATACGATGATGTCATTTGTTTTATCATAAAAATTACACAGCAAGCGATACAAGCGAAAAACCACTGGAAAGTCGTTTGATTTATCAAAGAAACACTTGAAAAAAGCCTCCGGGCGTTCGGTAAGTAATTTTTATGATAAAATCTTTAACACCACCGTATTCTACGGGAAAAATAACATCGGAAACGTGTATCACATTATTAAAAATGATGCGTGGAGGGTCGTGCACTTCAAAAAAGTAAAATATGGAATGTAAGTTTTGCAATGTTAAGAGACACTTGGTTACTGAATTTATAGCGGGCTAATACAAATTAATTCCAATAATGTGATGCATGTTTTCGAAAAGTATAAACTTTACAGAAAAAAATTAATACTATAAAGAAAACAATTCAAATTACTCAAAGATTGCGCGTGAATTTTTACAGAGCTGTCTCGAACATTTTTGGATTTTTGGATTTTGACTATATTTCGAAGAAATAAAAAAATTTTACTGAAAATTCTGACAAAATTTCTGCGAATTAACTGAGTACGAAGAATCAAAGAACATTATGTTTTTTTGTTGTTTTGCGTAGTTATTATTTCTTTTTGTCTCTACAACTACAATTTTAAAATTTTAAAATTTCATTTTTTTTTATATTTTCATTTTTTTTATTTTCTTCTTTTTTCTTTTTATTTGTAATTTTGAAATATTTTTCTACTTATTCCACAAGTGCTACTCTTTAGTATGAGCAGCTTGAAAACAATTTTTGGAGTGATATAGTTTGCACCCTTTACAAATCTTTGTAGTCCCTATATACAAGATACAAAAATTTACAGCTGTGTTAATTTACGATTTTCTTGTTGTTTTTCAGTAATGCATTTTATAATCAAAGCGTGTTAACGATTACTTTATTCTTACTCGAGATAGTCGTTTCGTTAAAAGCTTTGATTATCAACAACTATTAACAAAAATATGCATATGAAAGCTCAAATAAATACTAAACAAAGTTACAGCAAGGTTACAATACAATATACATGTATGTATTGGTCGTAGAATACTGACGGCATCGGCAGTAAACACGCTGTCATTCAAAAGTGAACTGTCGAGTGTGCCGCATCGTTGAAGTAATCCAGTAAAAATTACTGCGCGACATCTAATTTATTATTCATTGTTTGGCATCATCTCAATCGTACTGTAGGTAAGTACTGTGCAAAAATCTTCGGTATTGATTTAATATTACTTTAATAAAGTGCTCTTGAAAACGAATGAAACTTTATAAATTTTGCATTGACTTATATTTTTGAATGCATTGCCCTAATGCCCCGCGCCCTCTTTAGATCCGCTCTTGTTCGTGTATAATAATTTTTTGCATGATCAGATCTCTTCTCTCTTTTGAAACTACATTAAAACCTTGCGACGCGCGTGATAATTTATACAACTTTTAATCGATTTTCCGCTTTCTTCTTGATAACTTGAACGTTATCTTTATAATAAACATTTTTCATAGAAAGAAACTGAATACATCTATCGCCTATCTAACTTTACAGTTATCTTTGTAGCTTTTATTAGAAAATAATAGTCAGAGTAAAATTTTATTGTTATATAATATAGAAAATGGGCAATAGATCAGCATCAAAGAAGGCATTAGAAAAACCAGAGAAGACCAAAAAGAATAACAGAAAACTTGCTCAAGTAACCAAGAAAAAAAAAATTAAACTATCCGAAAAAAATATACGAGAAAATCTCAAAGGAAATAATTATATTGTACAAGTTGATAGCCCTAAAGATAATGCAGACTCTGATGTTGACGGTATGTCAGCAAAGATACAGGATACCACACAGCGAAATCTCCAAGAGGAGAAGAATGTAATAGGTATTGTAGAAGCTGATTTCCCTGAAAAAAATGTCGATTCTGAAAGTGACAATATGCCAGAAAAGATAAAGGAAAAAATGCAGCAAAATCTCCCGATTCAATATACAGAAAAGAGTAATGTATTAGATGTTGCACAAGCTGATCTCCCCAAAGAATATGTAGATTTCCACAATGATGATATGCCAGAAGAGATAGAGGACGACACAGAGAAAAATGTCCAAGAAAAGAATGATGAAATGAATATGGCACAAGCTGAACTCTCTGAAGAAAATGTCAATTCCGATAATGATGATATGCCTGAAGAAATAGAAGACGATATACCAATAACCCCTGAATTCGAGGCTGCATTGAATGAATTCATAAGTATTGAAATTGAGATCCCTGCACCGTCAGATGAAAATGATGATGAAGCTTGCGAAGAATCAGATGGTAGTTTAGAAAATAAAACGGCTGACGAGCCAAATGAACAAAGCGAGGAATCAAACGACTCAACAGACAGCGATGATCTCGAATCGCAATACCCAGATGAACATTCCTCACAACGTAAAAAATCTGCAGTTCATGTCAGTATGACCATTGGTGATAGCTCGAATAGCTCTACAGTTCGCTTCTTGAAAAGAAACACTAAGCGAAGACCTCCGAGAAACCTGCAACCTCGTATGCGAAAAAGGCAAACAAATAAGGAGTTGTGGGTCGACGTCAGTGCCAAAAAAGCACGTGACAGTGGAAATACTGGAATCGGACGAGATGGTAAGGTAATTGAAGCCAGAAAAATGCTCAGTGGATGCAATAATAAATGTAAAAAAAAATGCCAGACCAGAATTGATATGGAGGACCGCCTCCATGCCCATGAAGCATACTGGAATATAGCAAGTGCAAGTGAAAAATGGCAATGTTTAACTGAATGGACGAAGAGTAAAAATAAACCATCTTATACGGATGAAGACTCGGACTCGGAAGGTACTTCAACTTACCAAAACAAATTTGAATATTATTTACCAAAGAAAGATTCTCATGAAAAAAAAATCGTGTGTCAAAAAATGTTTTTGGATACGTTACGTATGTACAAAAATATATTATATATTTTTTTTAATGCTACTTAACTCACCTTCGCGTCCTAAATAATAAATATCCTATTAAATAACAGTATTACGCTTTAAAAAATGTATGGGCTTTTTGATCATTAATATCTAAATACATATCTCATTCGTATAGGACTGTAAAGTAAGATGTTCTTATGCGAAATATCAAATTTTACGCCCTAAAAAAATATTTGTATTTATTTACATTCTGATTGAGATGACATTCATGTTGAAAGGATTAGAATTTTGAGTGTAAGTTGAATTAGTCTGTTAGTAATTTGAACGAAAATTTTACAAATTTTTAATTTCTTTTGTTAATTAATAATATTATCAAACAGTTGTAAAACTGTAAGGTCGGTAATAATAATAATTACCAAGAAGACCTGGTATAACGGAAAATTCTATTTTGATAAATTGTGTAAGTAAATGTATGTTTCATGTTTTTTTAGATATATCCAGAACAGTTGTTCGGACGGCACATAAAAAGAAAAAGGAATCGGGAGGAACCGGAGTAGTTGGAAATGATCAGCGTGGAAAACACTCGAATAGACCACACAAATACCCCGATTGTCTTGTCAATTTGATAATAGCTCACGTCAATGTGTATCCCACAATGGAGTCTCATTATTGTCGAGCGACTACAGATAAAAAATATTTAGAAGAGGGGCTTAATGTATCCAAAATGACACGTATGTTGAATTTGGCTATCAAGAAGAAACACAACATAGACAACATCATTTCAACACAAGCCTATAGAAGAGTTTTCAGCTCAAATTTCAATTACGGATTTTTCAAACCGAAAAAAGATCAGTAAGTAATCAGTAACTGTTCGGCCCCTTTTGGGACCTCCGTTTAGAATTGGCCTCCGTCCTCGGCAACGCGCCGCATACCACAAGCCGTGTACGCGGCGACCCTTTAGTCTCGATGTGGCGCGCATGTGTTTGCTTGTTTACTCCCCATTTGAGTCACAGATGCTCAGCCCGCTCGTGCCGGAAAATCCCAGGGCTGGGTTTTCCCTGGTCTAGACGTCTGGCGTCTAGCGTTGCCTTGCATGATGCCTACGCTCGAGCTATCCCGGCCACTTAGGCCGCTCGGGTCACCCCGGCCGCTCGGGCCACCTCGGCCGCTTCGGCCGCCCCGGCCGCTATCAATGGTTTCAGTATAGAGGTTTATTTTTATTGGAAAACGAATAATAAATTCGTTTGATTCGATTTATCTATCCATTACCATAAAAAAATGCCAAAAATGTCGAGTACATTTGAAAAATCTCTTATTTGGCAAAAAGCTTCATTACACTATTATTTTGTACATTTCGTTCACAGCTGAATGAAGGGAAAATAACTACGTAACATCAGCTTATAAAAAAACGAGAGCGGTCGCGGGACCGCCGACAGAAGCTATGCTTCTTTAGCATTTACGTATTGAATTTGTTAGTGTACGGTCATTTTGTGGAAATTATCTATTTGATCTGCGCTTGTCTCTCTCTCTCTCTTTATTTTTTTTTCTAAATACGAGAGAGAGAAAGAGATACGAAAGAAAGGTGGAGGGGCGTCGGCTGATATACCAATACTTACTATTACTTACCAAGAAAGAGAGAGAGAGAGAGAGAGAGAGAGAGAGAGAGAGAGAGAGAGAGCGCGCGCTAAAATGCACCTCTCTTTCTGCTGGCCACCGGCTGATATAGAGCGCAGATCGTATAGTAGCAGCGCGCGTCTTATAAGACCTATATATATAGGTATCCGTCTCTGCGGCGTGAAGTGAGAATGCGTTGTAGTGGGGAGAGAATGAGAGTGAGAGAGAAAAAAGTAGTCGTCTCGTCTCGTGACGTTACAGTTTTTCCCAGTTAGGTCCCCTTCGCAACGTGCCATAAGAAGCATAGCTTAAAAAATTACATGACCATAAATTATAATGAATACATGTGGAACTACTGTTGCAGATGCGAGTTTTGCGAACAGTACAAAAATTCAAACGATCAACAAAAACTGGAATTAGAAGTATCTTACCAACAACACATGGGAAACAAGAAATACATGCGAAAACTCGTTAAAAATTTTGTTTTAACTGATACGGAGTATTCAAAATCAATTATTATGTTTCATTTCGATCTTCAGAAAATTTTGACTACGCCGAAAACCGAAATCGGCAATCTGTATTATATGTCAAAATTCAATATTTGGAATCTCACCTGTTATAACGTGAAATCTCACGATGGTTCCTGCTTCTTATGGAACGAAACAGTAGGTCACAGAGGATCAAATGAAATAGCATCGATTTTGATGATGTACTTGATGAGTTTGATTGAAAGTAATCCTTCCGTAAAAGAAATCCATTCTCTAAGTGACAATTGCGGCGGACAAAACAAAAACCAAAATATCTTTTCAATGATGCTGCAAGTTGCCGTCTTGTGTAACGTTAAAATTATTCACAGGTAAGATGTACTATCTACTTTTTCATAACATACTTATTTGATTTTTTGAAAAGGCGTATTTTGAGTCACGAAACATTTATTTGTTTTTTAAATCACAATATTTCTACTGTCAATTTTCTTAAATTTGTTGTGTATTTTTAATACGCGTTGGAAATATTACAACTAATAATGAGAATTGTGCTCGACTTGACTCTTGAATAATTAAATAACATAGATTTTTTTAACACGCAATATGTCCCAGTAAATTGATCTTTAAATAATTCTTTCAAATACCAATATCAATTGTAGGTTTTTGGAGGTTGGCCATACGCAAAGTGCGGGTGATTCTATGCATGCCACAATTGAGAAATATTGCAAACACAAACAAATTTTTACACAACAGCAGTGGGGAATACATATGACAAAATGCTGTAAACAGCCTTATCAAGTGAAGCACATCCAACAGCCAGAACTGAAAGACTTTTCCCCCTTGGCTGAAAATTTTTCATGGAAAAATGTGCAAATTTCTAAGGTGCGAGAAATCACATTTGATCCTGCTGACCAAAAACTTGTGCACGTAAAATATGAATTCAGGAAGAATCCCAAAAGTGCAAAAATTTTTAAGAAAAACAGTGATCCCCAAAAATTATTAACGGACTTCGAACTTCAATCGGCGTATGAAGCAAGAATCCCTTTGGTTAAAAAAAAAAAGAAGATTTACACAAAATGATTAATAAGTTATGGATTCCAGAAAAATATCATGACTATTACAATGACATAGTAAATTGTTAATTTCCTAATATTATAATAATGTAATGATAATGCATTGGTCTGTAATGAAAGTTAATTTCTAGTTTGTATTAATAATACAAAAATTAAATCACCTTCTCTTGAATTGATCCTTTATTATGTTCTAATTTTTTTCGTAGAAACTTTTGAAACCAAACTTTTTTCCTGGCAGTTCTCAAAAATGAACTTTTTTCGCGGCAGTTTTTGAAAACGTACTTTCTTCGCGGCAGTTTTTGAAAACGTACTTTTCTCGTGGCAATTTTCGAAAACGTACTTTCTTCGTGGCAGTTTTTGAAAATGAACTTTCTTCGTGGCAAATTCGAAAACGTACTTTCTTCGCGGCAGTTTTTGAAAACGTACTTTCTTCGCGGCAGTTTTCGAAAACGTATTTTCTTCGTGGCAGTTTTTGAAAACGTACTTTCTTCGTGGCAGTTTTTGAAAACGTACTTTCTTCGTGGCAGTTTTTGTAAACGTACTTTCTTCGTGGCAGTTTTTGAAAACGTACTTTCTTCGTGGCAGTTTTTGAAAACGTACTTTCTTCGTGGCAGTTTTTGAAAACGTACTTTCTTCGTGGCAAATTTTTCAAATAAATTCTTTTCGTAAGACCCATCGATTCTATGTAATGAAATTATACTCTTGATTTTTTCGATGCCCCCCCCCCCCCCCGACTAGCAGCACTCGCTGCGCTCGTGCCGCAAATGTCGGGGCGGGCATCGAAATAAATTTACTCGAGCTAACAAAAATAATTTTTTTCAAATACAAATTTTGAATCGAAACTTAGCGTACTTTCGACCGGGTATAAAGAAAAATAGTATACAGTACATGAGACGAACGTTGAAGGCCCGCCACGGCGTGAAGTTGACGCCCGAGGCGAAGCCGAGGTGGCGAAACTTCAGCTTTCGTCTCTTGTACTGTAACGTACTATACTCAACAATAATGCTGAATATAAATGTGTTATTCTACTAAATAGTTATATGTATTTATTATATTAGTAAATAAATCATTATATATACAGAAGAATAAATCGAAATTATAGATTTTTATTATTCGAATATTTTTTCTTTAATTAAAAGGCATAAAATGACAATTTTGTATTGTAAATTAATCACCTCATAAAATTAATATTATTTGTTATAATAAATAATTGATAAAGAATATATTACAAATATATAATAAACATTATATTAGTATAAATATATAAACATTATATTAGTATAAAGGATCTAGATTATTATATAGATGTTCATTTTATCATCAGCTTAAGGGGGTACGCCTGGGTTAAATTGAAAAAATACACTTTTTAGTATAATAGCTATAAAGATTTTATGCATCACTTTTGATTAATGGAACTTTTTACACTTTAAGTGCTGACATAATTTAAGCTATTTATACACTATAAGGGCCCGAAAAGTGCCCTTCATCTCTACTATTGTTCTATCAAAAATATCTTAAAGTTTTATTTATTTGCCCACTTGCCATAGCTTTTTTTGTATTACGATGACTTATATGTCACCAGACCGGGCTTAAATTACTTTTCATAACTTGCACCTCAAATGTTACGGATTACTTTTCTGAGAAAGATAAGAAAAAAATTATTATGGACATTTAAGTGCAAAATATTATTAGGCTTAAAAATAATATTTTGCATTTAAATGTCCATAATAATTTTTTTCTTATTTTTTAATAGCTTAAATTATGTCAGCACTTAAAGTGTAAAAAGTTCCAGTAATCAAAAGTGATGCATAAAATCTTCATAGCTATTATACTGAAAAGTGTATTTTTTCAATTTAACCCAGGCCTACCCCCTTAATTCACTTTTAAGGTATTTAATTTGTATTTTATATTTTTATAATTATTTTTCTTAACATAAATAATTTATACTTTTTCGAAGAAAAATTAAAAAATATATTTTATATTATGTATTATGTGGAATCCATGTAAAAATCCAAGTGATGTTTTGAATGAATTTTTACTTTTAATTTTAATAAACTTTATATTTTATTATCTTTTAATTAATTTCAAACCTAATCTTTATTTTATATAAATAATAATAATAATACTAGTAATAATCATACCTCTGTGATAACAATAACTTTATAACACTGCCAACTAATAGTACAAATTTAAAGAAAAAATGGAAAACAAACATTTTTTAAGAAAATTAATTCTTTTAAATATTTATAAGAAATAGATATTAATCTTAAGTAGTGAAAATTCTTTCAACCCACTGAGCGTTAGCGAGGGAGGTACATTGCTAGTTTCTAATTAAAACTTGTGTTTTTTTCAGTAAAAATTAAAATAAATTCCTCTTTAAAATTCCTCAATCCCGACTTTGTCGAGAACAGTCGGGTGCTACGTAAACGCACATCACCTTGTGCGTGGCAGCTCAGACTGCAACAACCGAGATGAAAAACTCTTGGAGTATGCCTGTACGACTGAACTAGACATCCACAACAGGGGCAGAGTTCCGACGTTCAGAAACAACAAGAGGGAGGAGGTTATTGACATCACCCTTGCCACGAGAGGGATCTTCCCAAAGGTTTGGAGATGGAGCATATCGGAACAGGTCTCCATGCCTGACCACGAGCAGATCCGCTTTGAACTGGGTGAGTTGACCAAGGACAAGCAGTTGCGATGGAATCCCAGGAAGACAAACTGGGATCTGTACTGCAGCCATCTAGCGTAGAAATTCCCAGACAACGCAGGGAGGCTAATAACTATGGAGGACATTCACAGGTTGTGGCAGGATCTAAGCTGCCATAATAGGTGCTTTTGAGGATAGCTGCAGGAGAGAGTACAGAAAGGCACTCGAGGCGGCAAAAAAGGAAGGCTGGAAGTGATACTGCGAAGAACTTAATAGTATCCCGGATACGGCGAGGCTAGACAGGATCTTGGCGAGGCCGTCCAGGAGCGCACAGCAACAGATTAGGAAATCATCTGGGGGATTGGGCATCTGACAATAACGAGGCTCTCGAGTATCTTTTCTCACAACTGGAGGGAGTATATGCCGGTGAGCAGAGAGGCATAGTATTCCCAAGTCTCTTGTTAGGTGGCTATATAACTCTCTAATTGGGAGGGTGGTGGAAACACAATGGGGGTGGGCAACTAGAGGAGGCCGGGTGTTCCCTATTGTGGATGTTCCCTATTGAATGGTCCCTAGTTGTGGACGAAATGCTGCTCAGGACAATAGGCCAATAGGCCTAGGTGCATCACCTGCATGACCCCGTAAGAGGTTGCAGGTGCGTTTTTGCTCTGACATCCACTATTGACTATCGACTATGGTTCCATTACCACTCGTAAAAATCGATTGTGCTACAAATGCTTGGTGATCGGTCATTCTGCACCTGAATGTAGAGCAGAAAATTGTAAATTATGTAGCCGTAACTCCAAATTTCTTTGTAATAAAATGTAAATTTGTTAGTTGAATGCAACTCGGGAATTTTTGCAATTGATAACACATTAGTAAGACTCAAAAAATAAGCTTAAATTTAGTTAATTATTGCGCAAAAGAAACGCGTATAATTATCGAATCCTTCGAAAAAAAAGCCTGAAATATTAATAGGTCAAGGCCAATGCCGCTTGATATTAACTCGTGATTTTAGAGAGCTTGTCAAAGATCGATTAATGTTATCTAAAAGTTTATTGGGATGGACTATTCATGGATGCACAAACGTGATTAAGTCAGCGAAAATCCTTAACATTACAGTCGAGCAAAAGACTTGTGATTCAGTATTTTGATTTAGACTCGATTAATGTAAAATATAATCTGTTATTTGATCCGAAAGACGAGCGGGCTCTTGCAATCCCTGAAAATACGAGTAACTATGTAAATATACATTGGGAAATCGAATTATTATAGAAAAACGATTGTGATGAACTTCCGGATAGTTGCGCTACAGCTCTCCGAAGGTTGCTCCTACTAGAAAAAAGACTCGACCACGATTCGCAGTTTTCAGACTCTTATTATAAAGAAATAGAACACTTATTTGAAAATAACTTCGTGGAAGTAGCCCGGAATCAACCCTTTGGAAAACGAGTGTGGTATCTACCCCATTTCGAAGTAGTAAATATCAATAAGCCGGGAAAAGTTTGTCTAGTTTTTGACGCCGCTGCAAAAACATCAAGCTTAAGCTTCAATGATTTGTTACTTACAGGTCCGGACATGCTAAATAATCTTCTTGGTGTAATTATGAGATTCAGACAGAAACCTATAGCAATAAAAGTTGACATGCGTGATTTTTTCTTAAAAGTAAAATTAATCCGCGAAGATCGGGATGTGCAACGCTTTCTTTGGCAAGGTAGAGATCGGGAAAACGACCCGCGGGAATTTGTAATGTCTTCGATATTATTTGGCGCTAGCCCTTCTCCTTGCACGACATTATTTATAAAGAACAAAAACGCTGATAATTTTTCTTCTCATTATCCTCAAGCCTCTAAAGCAGTAAAATTAAACACTTATATGGACTACTATCTCGATAGTTGTGACTCTTCTGCGGAGACTAAAGAACGCATAAATCAGATAACAGAAATAAGTAACACTGGGGGTTGGGAACTATACGGTGGGCTTGTTATGACCCTTCGGTACTTCCGGTACCTTCGTTAGATGAGTCATCACAGGGAAAGTCATTGACGAATAACAGTGTTGAAAAGGTTTTGGGGCTAAGATGGCAAAGTCAGAATGATGAACTTTGTTTTAATTTTAACGAGACTAAAATTACCGACGAATTATATAAACACGTACCCACTAAAAGAGAATTTTTATCAATTATTATGTGCATATTTGATCCGTTACGCAGGGTGTATGGTAAGTGGCTGTTAGAACCTGAGGTTGTCTGCTCGTTAATGCTTTGCAGATTTCTCAGTTTGGTAGGTTACGTAAGGAGGTTAATAAGAGATGAATGATGAGGAGACGGAGCGCAAAGGGCCATAAGCCTAAATGCATTGTCTGCATATTTCCATAAGGGGCCGCGAGCACGTTTTTGCTATGACATCGACTATCGACTAAGTGCTAAATAAAATGTGAGCACTCATTATAATGGAAAGTTTATTTTTTTAATTTAACGCAGGCTGGTCCCCTTAAAGCACTGCATTGGTCTACATACGTAAGGCGCTGCTTTGTTTTCATGTACGTTATGAATACATCCTTTGGTAAGGAGAAACCACAAAAATTTAACAAAATTGATGTTATAGGTATCCATTTTTTATCCATTTTTTATTCCTCTTGTTTAATCTTACGACTTCTTCCACTTTCTGAGTACACAGGTTGACATTCATTAGTTTTTTACTGTTAATCTGTGATGTTCCTTATCACTCCTTTTCTTGAAATTGAAAACGAAGGAATAAGCAACGTTACCCCCATTTTACTTAAAGATTTATCTTGCAAGGCCTTCTTGGCTTCCTTTCAGTCGTTAAAAGATATAACATTTCTAGAACTTCTTACTCTTTCTATTTTTATCGCAGATTTATAGGTGGCCATGAAACAATTGCTGATTTCTATAAAGTTTAGTGGCTTGACATCACTTATAATTTTCTTCATCCAGACCTTGAAGGGGGCACTTTCTTTGTAGATTTTCTTGTAGGTTAGATTTATTCTCTAACGCCTTCACGCAATGTTTATTCTTTTTTGGGGATAACTCAAAAGATTCATTTGATGCCTTGCGTAGGGTATTGATGTTGATACAAATATCCCTTTTTAAAAATTATTATACTGGAGAATTTTTAGAATTTCAAAGACAGACCAACAAAAGCATGCGTCCTGTCCGCCATCTTTCTCATCCTCTCAGCAATCAGTATGCATCGCGGTTAATATGTAAGAGCGACATGAAAATTATCAAATACTTAAATGCGAACATATTTATAAATCCATTATAATTTTAAATACAAATTAATACATGTATGTTTTTGGAAATCTAAGGATATATTTTATTATGCATTCGGAAATCTGCGGATATTTTGAATATCTGAGGGGAATCCTCAGATGTTTGTCTATGCTTATACAGGGTCATTAAAAATGAACAGAAATATCTTCTGTCCTTTAAAATCTTCATATTTACATACATATATATATATATATTATATTAGGGGTGTACCCCCTTACTCGCTGCTCTTGTCACCCCCCCCCCCTCCTCCATAGCGATATAATTGAATCTATTTATCTTTTGAGTCAATTTCTACTATTTGCGTGGAGCGCCGTGAATCTTAGTACGGTCCGTAATAGATTACAGTATCTCTGTGTTGTAACGTGGCGTTTTTACGCCCGTTACCTCGCGTGCCAGTTTTGTTGGCAGAAAACAGCCAGATGGGAAGTCCCTCCACCTACTGCCTTCGTTGCGATTGCGAAATAGATTTTTTTCCGCGGAAGCGCTTATTTTTCAGCTGAAGACACCCATGGCCAAGATTTTTATGCAGAGTTGCACCAGAACAAGCCAGGTACCGATCGCCGTTGTCGTCTGAGGCACGCCGTTGCTGGGATAAAATCCAGAGGCAGCGGAGGGTCCAGTTCATCAAAAGATGAGTATTGCCGTCAAATTATATTTCCTCAATTCAGCCTGTAAAATCTAGCCAAGTGGCAGTGCTACCGAGCCGCTTTAAAATAGGAAAATTCCATTAGCGAGTTAAACTCGCTGCGGCTCGGAATTTCTCATGTTTATGTGAGCCAACACTTACCTCCCCTATCTTTCAGGAGGACAGGCGAGGGATGAGGAGGCAAGAGACGAGGTGTTTTCACCTTTAGATTGGTCCTCCGAATATCGCCCGATTATCGGCGACCAATCAGTACGGCGGGACGCCGAGGAGACAATGAGCATCGGCACCTTGGTCTTGCCGACGGGAGCAGCGCTCTGCGACTTCTCAACTGGCTGGCCTACGAGGAGGATTGCCTGGAGCAACTTCCGCGCCGCGTTGATTGACTTAAAAGTCCAAATTTATAATTTTCTACTTTTGTTCCGTGGCGAACCCACGTTTTTCTTTAATTTCGCGGTTTGCGTGCCTTCGTTCAGGCCCTGTGGCCGAGCAACATCGAGAGATACACTCGGCAGCTTCAAACCGGCAGGACAAGGTGGCAATCTATTTGGCGAAAGATAAGTGGTTTTGTTCGCCTACGTTGAGGCAAATAGATATTACGCCAGGGTGCTCGTGCCTCGCCCTTGATTACGTGTTATTTTTATAAGGCATTTGTATTTCTTTTGTTGCGCCCTTATGCGCCGTTTGATGATTAATTAGCTTCCGCGTATATTTCTGGTGGAGTTAATTTAATTCTGACTTTATTGTTGAATTCCAGTATTGAACATGTTATTAAGTAAATCTGAAATTTCAATTATTAATTTGATCTGTTGAATTCTAAAATTTACTGAATAATCTAACTTGTAAAACGTCTCTTGTTAAATTCCAAAATTATTGTAATTGCCTATTTTGGAAAGCCGCGCGCCTTAAGTCGCTGGCTAAATAAAGGCACATTAGAGTCACGTTTGAGTTAATTGTTTATTTTTGTGTATTAATGTTATTGTGTTGTCCGCAACCTCTAGCGACTGTGCCGTTCGCGCCCTCACGACTCTCCGCTGAGTAGCCGGAGCGAGAGTCCGTATTGTGCGAATTAAATCCTTTTTTTGCGAGAGGCACTGCTCGCAATATTTTATTTTACAGTGCCTGGCGCCCCATCCCCGCAAATTTGGGATGTTAAATCTTTTCACTTGGATTTCGACGTTGATTTATTCCGCGGATCCAATCTTAGTAATTATCTTAACTTGCGCGTTAGTTTGTGCGCGTCTTGTGCGAGCAGCCCGTCGCGATCACACACGCGGCCGGTTGCCCGTTACAAATGGCGCCAGCAACGTGGTGCTTTTAGAACGGCAAAATTTTGCCTACAAATAATTTTTGTGAAAACTTAAAAATTTTTAAAATCTAATTTATATTTTGTTTCCTTTCCCGTAAAAGCAAATTTAAATTGTGTGAGAGTTTGCGGGAGGTTGCGAACAATAATCTATACAATTAAGTCAAAGGCAAGTGCCTTCGCAATAAAATAAATTTAATTTAAAATTTGCCGAAAAATTTTGGAGTTCAGCGCGTGAGTGCGAGTTCTCCGTCAGGGCGCCGCGCAGTGTTAGCCGGTGAGCGACGGGTGTTGCGCGGTCAGTTTTACTACGCCGTGAGAAATAGTGCCGCGACTGGTAGGCAGGAGCATGGGAGTGAGAGAGAGCGCTGCTGTTGAGTGGCGCGCGAGTTCCTAAGGCGCGCAGGTGAGTGCCACTAGTGGACAACACGAGATACGCGACGCCGCCGCTTAACCTGCTTCCGCTGCCTTTTTACGAGTTCCCTGCTGCCGTGATTCCCGTGCACCCCGGAGACGTTGAGGACGACGCGAGCAAAGCTGCCTCCACGACAGTTTGGTTTTTTTGTAGTAAGAGAAATTGCCTTTAAGGTTCGTAAGAGAGAAATTTGAGTAGCGATTTCATCGAGGCATTGGCCGCGCGAATCCGCGAGTGTCGTGCGCGAGTGTTAGTTCGCGAGTTAGATTTTTTTTCTCAAGAGCAACGCGCGTGCCGTACTCTGGCCTGCTAAAATTGTGCAGTGTCGTGCCGCTGTGATTCACCAGGAGTCCGCGCAAGCAGCGCGGAGCATCGCCAGCGGCAGGCAAACACGCGGACCGAGTTCTCGGAATTTCGCGGCTCACGCGCTACGTCACCGTGTTTACCCCGACTTCGCGCGCGGTTGTATGTGTGCGTCGGGATACCATGGCTAATGTCGGAAAAATTTCTCGCTACAATTTAAAATTTTGACTCTAGTTTCTCTTCGGTTTTTTTATTAATCTGTTTGCGTACTCGCGCGGAAAACGTATTTAAGGCGAATCAGGCGGCGACGTGAGCTTGCTCCGTAGCGCATGCCTGTGTCTTGATTGCGACGAAGCGGTTGTAATACACGAAAAAAAAAAATTATTTTTTTTTCTTAGGTGTGCTTTCTCTTTTTCCCTCCTGGTAGTTATCTAGCGCTAGCGCAGCCTTGCACCTTCGCTTACTTGGCGTTGTAGGGTAGATCTTCGGAGTGGTTCAATTGAGTGCCGTATTTTTTTTGTTGCCTGCCTAGGCAGAGAGGAAATTTCGCATAGATTTTTTTTTCTGTGTTTAATTTTTTTTCCTCATCTTTCTTTTCGTTTTTTTTTTCTCGAAATCACAAACCCCAAATTTAAACTTGAGTTTAATATAGAAGAATAAAAAATTTGGTTTTCTGCCATCGCGAGTTACGCGTGTTCGAGGCAGGTAGTTTTAAATCTTGCAGACCGCGTAAATTGCGCGTAATACGGCTGAGTTTTTTATTCTTTTTATTAGAGATTTTCTTAAATTAAAATTTTTTTTTTGTTTTTGTCTTTGTTGTGTATCTGCTCGCTTAATACACACACTAGTAGGCAACGCAAAGAAAACAGTGTGTGCTTGCTCCGTAGTTTTCTTCTGCAGCCACACGCGCGATTATGAGCACGTTTTCAAAAATAATTTGTGATTGTATTACCAGTTAGTTGTAGGCTAATCTCTGCTAGTTCGATTTGAATGCTGGTCCTTACTTGCAAAGGCAATCATTATTTCTTGTTTATCTCATTTTACAGTCTTTAGCGAAGCGCGCCGTCGATTTTTTTTCCGGTTTGCTGCCACGCAAAAAGACATTTTTCAATATTGGAATTGACTAATTTAAATTATTTTCTTTTTATCAAATTTTACTGCCGTCGTGAGTTACGCGTATTTGTAGTAGCGTTTGTATGTTTTGCGTGAACGATCGTGTAAATTGTGCGAAAAGCGGCGAAAAATTTTTTTGTATTTTGTGATTTTTTTTTTGGTTTCCTCGCGTTAACTTACGGAAAGCAATGACGGATCAGGGATTAATGGCAATAATTGAGTGGGTAGAATCGCTAAGCTTGGAGAATGTTGAGGCGGCTCTTTGTAGCTTATCTCTTCGTGCCTCGGGTACGCAGAGCGAGCGCCGTTATCGGTTGATTCGTTACAAACTTAGGCAGCAAGTTCGCGCAAATGTTACGTGGGGCAACGGGGAGGATGAAGCGTCCGATGATTCAGCGGTGCCCGAGTATGAGAATTCGCGGTTCCGCGACGTAAACGGGATCATGGCCGAAAATTTGGACCGCGAATCCTTGTTAATAGCCCCGTCGGAAAGGCATAGAGTTCCGCTTAACTCCGCGCTTTATACAGCGCAGAGCGCACCTCACGTTACCCAAGTACCTATCTCAGTAGAGTCAGCCATTTTCCATCCACGCGTTCCCACGCAGGGACTCTGTTCGGTTTCGGCATTTCTTCACGCCCCTGTTGATTCTCCACTATCTTCCGCAGTCTGCGTTGCGGGCTCCAAACTTACCTCGCGCCCTACAGTGGCTGATGCATCCCCGCCGATAATACCAGCACACCGCTTAATGCACGTGGGTGAAATCGGGCGCAAGGGGAATATGTGTTTTAATGGAGAGCGGGACCACAGGGCGGAAGAATTTTTGCTTAGAGTCACCGATAATAATTTACTAGATGCTATGCCTTCGCTCCTTTCTGGAGTTGCACTACAGTGGTTTAGGCTAAAAAGGCCCCGCTGGAAAACGTGGCAGCATTTTGTAAAGGCAATAGCGACCCAGAAAACAATTAATTAAATTACGCCGCGTACTTATTATTTCGCCGCGAACTCTAATCATGGTGAAGCGTAGTTACGTTTGTCATTTCGGATCGAAAAACGGTCGGTACACTGCACTCGTGGATAGCCGCTCATTATACAACTATCTTGAGTAGTGGACGTTTTGTTGATCCCTCCAAGAAGTAAAGACTTCTTCCGGCTTTTGTTCAGATGGTTGATGGTTCGGTTTTCTATACCAAAAAAGTCGTCGCGCTCGACTTGTGTGTTGGGTTGGGTTATTTATTCATGGAAAATTTTAGTACTGCCTTAACTTATTCCCCCCGAACCGCGTGCGGTCGCTTTCATGCCTCGACGATGGCAAAATTTTAGCTTGGATTTTTTTTGGAAGTTCTTCGTGTAATTGATATTGGTTGTGGCTCTTGGTGGTTGCTTTTCGGTTGTTCCGAAGTTTTTTTTTGTACCACTAAAGAGGCACAGAATCACGGTGTAGTGTTGATGGTAGTAATAGTGGAGTAAGAATCACATGTATTGGCCATTGTCAACCGTTATCTTCCCGATACTCCCGATCATTTAGGTCAAGCCAAGTTAGCACGGTAAATGGACAAGGACACCCATCTTTCTTTATTTCTTTGGGGTAAAATTGAACATTCGTTTAGTGCGTGGTAAAGCCTATGATAATGGTCCGATAGGCAAAAAGTATCCTCCCGCGTTAGTTTGGTGTTGTACCATGCGGTTGAGAAATAGGATGCCCATCTGCTCCCTTTAATAGAGTTTCGTTGATGACGTTATGCGTGCGTATGTTATATTAATTTGTTTTTATCGAATCGTTCCATACACAGTAGGCTGTTGATATGTTGTCGTGCTTTTGGAGGCAGCGGTTTTCTGGTATTTTCGTAGGAGTTACTTTGTGGTGACTTAGGCAACTTTATTTTTCGATTTAAATATCGTGGTAGACAAGTTTTTCGCCTTTGTCCTGACTCCAGTGTAGGCGAAGTACTCAAGAATATTTCGGCATGGAAATCAGTACTGCATCTACCGCCAAGAACCGAAGCACTAATAGACGCGTATTCCGTTGCCTTTGCTGGACGTTTCGTTTGTTTTGAAAAAAAAAAAGAAAAAAAAACACTTTTTAAGGGTTTTCCTTAAGTTTTATTGTTCAGGTTATTGAAGACGCCGTGCGCTTCTTTTGCGCCTTATCAAGTACCGGATACCTTGTCCTGGTCCCGCACGTTCGATGAGGAGGAATGCCTTGCCGCAATTTAGAATTCCTAGTATCTTTGTAGGGTTTCTTCGTGGACTTTCAGCCAGAAAATTTTTTTTATGGTTTGTTTTTGTCGAACCTACGTCCCAAAACTGTGTATTTCATAAAAGAGTGATTTTTCTTGTGGTTGTTTTCTTTGCCACTGAGCTTATTGCCGTCGCGAGTTGCGCGTGTTTGAGGCACGTTAGTAGTTGTAGTAGACCGCGTAAATTGTGCGTAACGCGGCAGAAGTTTTATATTGTTTTCTTCTCTTAATGATTTCTGTTTTGCGCGAAGAAAATTTTTTTGTTATTTCCCGATTGGAAAATCGTGGAAGGCTGACTTTTCGGCATTGTCCCGACCCTATCTTTCACGAAGTACTCAGGGATAATCAGGCATATGAGGCACATAAAACTTTTCGTCGACTTGTTTCGGATTTGTATTGACCCGGTATTACGAGGACACCGCGAAGAATTTTTTTAACGAGGTCTCACCTGCTAATCTTGAGGTTGTACAAACCCCTGTTGGCCTGATACGCCACAAAAAAAATTTTTTTTTTTTGCTTTGCTCTTTCACGATATAGTCAACATGGTTTGAGTTGGTGCCTTTTACCGTATTTTCGTTCGGCGCACCGCTCGTATTGAAATTAACTCCCCTGAGTCGTTGTTTCGTGTTAAAGATATTGATTTATTTTTTACTTGCAAGGCAGGGTGGTGGGAGACAAGTACTCTGGCTGTTTCACCATGCTTTCGTTTGGTTTTCAACGCGAGTCCTGTGGTTTGTGCTGCAAACCCCGGCCTCGGTTTGGCGGGGGGGTTTGTAACGTGGCGTTTTTACGCCCGTTACCTCGCGTGCCAGTTTTGTTGGCAGAAAACAGCCAGATGGGAAGTCCCTCCATCTACTGCCTTCGTTGCGATTGCGAAATAGATTTTTTTTCCGCGGAAGCGCTTATTTTTCAGCTGAAGACACCCATGGCCAAGATTTTTATGCAGAGTTGCACCAGAACAAGCCAGGTACCGATCGCCGTTGTCGTCTGAGGCACGCCGTTGCTGGGATAAAAGCCAGAGGCAGCGGAGGGTCCAGTTCATCAAAAGATGAGTATTGCCTTCAAATTATATTTCCTCAATTCAGCCTGTAAAATCTAGCCAAAAGGCAGTGCTACCGAGCCGCTTTAAAATAGGAAAATTCCATTAGCGAGTTAAACTCGCTGCGGCTCGAAATTTCTCATGTTTATGTGAGCCAACACTTACCTCCCCTATCTTTCAGGAGGACAGGCGAAGGATGAGGAGGCAAGAGACGAGATGTTTTCACCTTTGGACTGGCCCTCCGAATATCGCCCGAGTATCGGCGACCAATCAGTACGGCGGGACGCCGAGGAGACAACGAGCATCGGCACCTTGGTCTTGCCGACGGGAGCAGCGCTCTGCGACTTCTCAACTGGCTGGCCTACGAGGAGGATTGCCTGGAGCAACTTCCGCGCCGCGTTGATTGACTTAAAAGTCCAAATTTATAATTTTCTACTTTTGTTCCGTGGCGAACCCACGTTTTTCTTTAATTTCGCGGTTTGCGTGCCTTCGCTCAGGCCCTGTGGCCGAGCAACATCGAGAGATACACTCGGCAGCTTCAAACCGGCAGGACAATGTGGCAATCTATTTGGCGAAAGATAAGTGGTTTTGTTCGCCTACGTTGAGGCAAATAGATATTACGCCAGGGTACTCGTGCCTCGCCCTTGATTACGTGTTATTTTTATAAGGCATTTGTATTTCTTTTGTTGCGCCCTTATGCGCCGTTTGATGATTAATTAGCTTCCGCGTATATTTCTGGTGGAGCTAATTTAATTCTGACTTTATTGTTGAATTCGAGTATTGAACATGTTATTAAGTAAATCTGAAATTTCAATTATCAATTTGAGCTGTTGAATTCTAAAATTTACTGAATAATCTAACTTGTAAAACGTCTCTTGTTAAATTCCAAAATTATTGTAATTGCCTATTTTGGAAAGCCGCGCGCCTTAAGTCGCTGGCTAAATAAAGGCACATTAGAGTCACGTTTGAGTTAATTGTTTATTTTTGTGTATTAATGTTATTGTGTTGTCCGCAACCTCTAGCGACTGTGCCGTTCGCGACCTCACGACTCTCCGCTGAGTAGCCTGAGCGAGAGTCCGTATTGTGCGAATTAAATCCTTTTTTTGCGAGAGGCACTGCTCGCAATATTTTATTTTACAGTGACTGGCGCCCCATCCCCGTAAATTTGGGATGTTAAATCTTTTCACTTGGATTTCGACGTTGATTTATTCCGCGGATCCAATCTTAGTAATTAACTTAACTTGCGCGTTAGTTTGTGCGCGTCTTGTGCGAGCAGCCCGTCGCGATCACACACGCGGCCGGTTGCCCGTTACAGTGTATACAATATTTTTTGTATAAATGTCAATGACTTTATTTGTTTTTCTAATATTTTTTACTCTTTTCACATGTATACAATTTTTTAAATTATTTTTGCTCATTACTCTTGATAGAGTTGCATACAGTTGACCATAGTTAAACACTAGCGTTGGTAAATAAATCTCTACTTATTTAAAAATTGTTCTTGTGATTTATTAATTGTCACATAGCATGTGAAATTCTTGTTGGAAACAGCCTTCTGGTCGTGCGAAACGGAATTTCTTCTGGAGTAGGTGAAAAAATTATTTACAGTATTGTTACACGTGATTTGCTTTGTTTACCTGTTATTCAATGTGCTAATATTGCATATTCTTTTAATTATTCTATTAACCTCATACCATTCGATGTCTCCTATCCAATAATTACAAATTACACAATTAGGAATAACATAATTTAACGTAATATAATACCACTTATATACTGAAAACGAAAGATCATTATTCGTAAAATTATCAATTAAAAAAAAAAGAATGATATTTTTAAGAAAGATAATTTTTTGTTTTCTAATTGTAAGATACTCGTAGAAAAATGAAAATTAAAATTTAACATTATAAGGATAAATTAATTTCTATATTTTTTCCTTAAAAACGTATATCACCGAAAAATTATGGAAGGAACGTTAATATTTCGAAAATGTGTTAAATCAGGAATTAATAATAACGAATGTATACATAAATATGAACATTCAAGTTTCTGAATATAATAATTCCTATAATAAAATAATTTCGTAAGGTAACAATTCCGAAAGGCAATATTTTATAACGGTTGTAATAACGAATGTCATAATTGCGAAAGGTCGTTACAAGCTGCTTTGTCAATACAAGTGATTTTTTAATGGATATCCAATTGTTTATAACTTTTGAATATACTAACGATATTTTAATATATTAAGTCCCAAATTTTAGCTTTTGTAGTACTTTATTTTAAATTATTTCATTTGTGTGTTTCACTTTTAGATTTCCAGTATTTACCATTTCAGTAAAAGTATATTTCCCTTATATTTGTTAAAAAAAAGTTGCTAATTTTGTTATTACACTCCATTTAATAAAATCCTGAGTCATGTATAAATTTTTTTTACAAATATTATTCTACAACGTTTTGCCACAATCGTGGCCATGTCCTTGTAAGTCTGCTAAAGTAGTTGATAATATTTGAGGTTATAATGGGTGGCTACGATAGCTTAATTAAACAATAATTTTGGTATAAAATAGTCAATATACTTAATAACAAGCGAGGTATAAAATATAAACTATTTTTAATATTTTACTAAGCAATATTGCACGATTAACAGTTTGTTACAAATACTGTTTAATTCAATGTCTCAATAAGGAAACGCACTATGTATTACACAATTTTTTTAAATGTTTTAGAGTTACCTCTCGAATGTACATCATTTTGAAATGGAAAATTTTACTAATTGTAGCCATTCGGAATTATGACCTTTCGGAATCAATACCTTCGAAATAATTACTATTTCGAAATTATGATCATTCAGATTTAGGATCATTCTAAATTATAACATTCGGCAAAATGATAGGCATCGGAAATTAAGGCATATCGAATTTGTTAGTTTCGTAATTATCATCTTTTAGAAACTAGCCTTTCGGAAAGTAAATTTATTGGATCCTAGATACTATCAAATTTATTATATTACGCATAACATTTTTACAATGTATGTTAGTCTACAATTATTCTTGTGTTTTTGTTTCAAATAGCTTTAAACAAATTCTGTGTTGTGTTAATATTAGAAGTTTAATACTATTTAAGAGATTACATGGAATATAGATATTATATAAAGAAATAAGAGTTTGAGTGGGCGTTTGAATCAAACACAGGTAATTTAATTAATTAAAAGAACGATTAATTTATTGGGCATAAAAAACCTCCACTGAAGGTGGAGGAAAAAGCCGTAAGAATTTATAATAAAATACAAGAAGTTACAACTACGGAAATTTAAGCGCGACTTGAATGCATTCAATAAACTAAACTAACTAGAGAGCTCTTACCGCAGTACACTATGTATTTTGGAGCGTGTGGCAGGAGCCGCCGCGGTAAAACGCAAGATTACCCGGGGCTGGAGGCTGGAAGGTGGCTCCGCAAACACTCTTGGCGCGGTGTCCCCCGACGTCTCGGAAACGGGATCAACTGACGACGCCGCGCTCGTGGGGTCCAGGCCGCCTTGGGAGCCCACCTCAGACGATTGCGCAGGGGCAAGCGTCTACGAGAGCGTTGGGCGTCTTGTCCAGGGTGCGCACTCACGTCCTCCACAAGTCCGCCGGTAGCAGCGGGTACACCGGGACGCACACGCGTTCTCCGCGAGAAGCAAGGATCACGCGCGGCAGTGAGTCACACACACACACAAGCACTTAAGAGGTTATCCGGATGCGCGGAGTTTCGAACAGCAGTTCCGACACGACTAGACTGGCTCTCGTAGTTACGGCGATCCGCACTGCGAGAGATTCCGAGAAGAAGTGAAGCGCTTAATGTTTTGCCCGGGCCAAGCGTCCGATGCTCGGTCAAACACTGTTGCAAAAAGAAGAAGGAAAGGGAAGACGCCTGGAAAAAACCCACATAACGAAGTCGTTAAGGGGTGCAGAAAAAAGGCGTCATCGTAGGCCGGGACGAGGCGGGCGAGGTGGTCCGGGCGTCCGATGCAGCCCGAGCGGCCGGAGCGGCCGGCGCGGACAGGAGCGGCCGGAGTGGCCGGAGCGGCCGGTCGGCCGAGATAGGCAACGCCAGAGAGAGAGAGAGAGGGCAACGCCAGACGCTAGACGTCTGGACGCGGGAATTCCCAATCCTGGGTTTTTCCGGCATCGGCGCGTTCGACGTCTCTGGCTCAAGCGGGAAAGCACGCAGATGTACGTCGCGTCGGACCTAAAGGATTCGCGTGTACGTATTTTTTGTTTCTTTATTGCGGAGGTCCAAAAGGGACCGAACATTCTGAATTTTATCTTATTGCATAGATGTCATTTATTTTATTCGAAAATTTTTTTTTAGAGAAGCTTTCTTTCTTTATTTAGAACTTTTATTAAAAAAGTCTTTCTCAACATGTATTTCTTAAATAATTATAACTAGTTTCTTACAAATAGTCTTAGTAACATTTATGTACAGTTTTAAGTTCTTTAAAACTACGTTTTTTCAGAAGTAAATTACTTTTACATATATCTGTATTTTATAATGTTAACAGTTAAAAAAATTGAATTTTCCAATTTCAATACTTACGTTTTAGTTAAACAGTTAGATTCGAATTTGTTTTCGGAATTTAAACCCCCACTCATATTTTCCAGCAAAAATTACAAAAATATGCATTTCTCATGTTTTTCTGTACAAACTAAGGGGCTTTTGGCGTCGTTAGGTCGACATTTGAGGTCACTGAAGTCCTTTGACATCTACCGACCGACAAAATTAAGAAAAACCTGTTAATAGGAATCAGTTCATTTATAATTGTTAATTAACAATTGTTTACTCCTATTTACTTTTCTGTTTTCAAGAGTTAAGTGAAGTTCTCTTACTTCGAAATTCAGATAATTGTATTAATTTTCAATAATTGTACTTTTAATCGTAGTGAAAAATGGCACATCTTACTGAACGAGAAAGAATATCTTTGTTGATGATGCGAGGGTGGGGTGATCAAGAGAGAGGTTACAAACAGGTACAGCGTTTATTCAATGAAACATTCAGAGTTGAAGAAAACAACCCTATTTCAAAAAGTACCGTAATTCGTACAATTAGACGTTTTGAAGAGACAGGTGGTATTAAAGATCGTCCTAAATCAGGTAGATCCAAATCATCGTCTAATGATGAAAAGAGCTTAGACGTATTACAATCATTTATTGAGGACCCCCATTGCAGCATCAGACGTTGTGCACAACAGCATGAAATGGGAGCTGCATCTGTGCACAAAATTTTGAAACTCAACAAATGGCATCCTTTCAAATTAAAGTTGGTACAGGAATTATCTGAAGATGATTTTGATAGAAGGGTAGAGTTTTGTGATGTAATGATGCAAATGATATCTGATGATCCTTTGCTCCTCAATAACATTGTTTTCTCTGATGAAGCCACGTTTGAGTTAAGCGGAACAGTGAACAGACATAATTGTCGATACTGGAGTAACATCAATCCACATTGGATGAGAGCGGACCACACGCAACATCCTGAAAAAGTAAATGTTTGGGCTGGCATATTTAATGGAAGAGTACTTGGCCCTTTCTTTATTGAAGGTAATTTAAATGCTGCAATGTATGAAAACATGCTTCGAGACCAAATTATACCTGCTATACGGAATTTAACGGGTGGAAATCTGGACGAAATTTACTTCCAACAGGATGGTGCTCCTGCACACTACGGTATTCATGTTCGCCGATATTTAGATGCAACATTTCATGATAGATGGATTGGGCGGAGAGGTACAATTGAATGGCCACCTCGGTCCCCAGACCTAACGCCTCTTGATTACTTCCTTTGGGGATACTTGAAGGATAAAGTTTATGTTATAAAACCACGTGACTTGGATGAAGGCCAATTTTAAAGTGACCATAAAGTTCGTCCTAGAAAATCAAATTATGTACTTTAGTATTAAAATACGAAATTTTTTTTTCTTTTCGTCAAATACAGCCAAAGTTCTTAATAATCGGGATTTCTTGGCTTTCTGCTACTAAATAATCATTTAACCACTAAATGACCTCTGTAGGTCATTTTGAGCCATAACGTGGATACATATCCAGATGTAAAATTTTGTGCTCTTTCAGAATCTGAAATAAAAAATAGGGGTCCCTATTTAAAAAACTGAAGATGACCTTTAAATGACCTTGAAAATGATAACCAATAACAAATCCAAGGTCATCATTTAGTTCAACCTTCAAAACTTAACAACTTTTGTATTTAACATTTTTTTCCAAAATGCTTACTTTATGTTATAAGTGGGGGGTCCGGAACATTTCGAACACCCTGTATAATAAATGTATAAAAGCACGAGTCTATCTACCTGTTGAAAAAATTAAAGGTAAGCGAAGATTGGCTGAATTCGCCGCTTCAAGTGGACCCTTTTTCACGCTAACACGAAAAAATGCAGCAAAAGCTTAAGCCAAAATGAAGAGAAAGAGTATAAGGTATCTGGAAGGCGAACGTCAATACGCGGAAAAATTTCGATGCTGTGAAAATCTTTTTATCCTTTGAAATGCTTAAAACAGTGAAAAAGAAATAGCCTGGAGCTTGATTGTGAATAAATGCGAGGAGTGCGTTCAGAAACGTAACTGACTTTAATAAACTATTTCAGCTGCGTTTGATTAAATGCACAAAAGAAAGGCGGCCCAGACGGGCGAGGTAAAGTTCGGCGAGCACGGAAATCTCGCGAATTTTACAGAAATTCTTCGGAATCAAATGACTTTGTGCGCGAGCACAAATTTCCGGCTCCGCGAGGGAAAAGTGTTAATATGGTCGGTGGAGCAATCAAAGGCTCCTTGAGACTTCAACTGCGGGATGACTGGAGATTAATGCACAACGTATTCACCGCTACTAAGTCGAAGAATTAATTCCATTGATTAAGGTGAGCGTACAGTGAGCTGCTATTTATTCTGTGGATCGAACTGTTAAATTATTGGAGAATTTTTGTTTTCCGTTTTTGCACATTTTCAAAAATAATATTAGTCAATTCTACTGGCAAGAAATACTTCTTTTTTTATCGTAACAAGAAGACACACATATAAACGTAAACAAAAGTCCTCGCTTGAGACAAGAACTGGAAAGAGAGAGAGAGAAAAATAGAGATGCGTGCTTTCAAATATTGAGACAGCAATGCGACCCCCCGCAAAGAATCACCTGATAAGTAGAGGAACAATCAGTTTGCTCCAAGAGCAGAGTAAGATGCGGAAGCCTCGCTCTCTTCGCTCAACCATCAAGCAGAGTGGCCGCGGCTGAGAAGTTGCTCATAGTCACCGGCTGCCCAGTCGACTGAACGACGTCCGTATTTGTAGCCGTTAGACTGAAAGCTGCCTAGCAGCGATTCTCATGCTCATTGGGCAACCACGGTAAAAGAGACGACCGCTGGAGAAGGGATGCGGAAGACGAGCCGATCGTTGATACGACGACGAGGCAATCGCTGAAAATGGCAAAGAGCCTAATACACACGCCTACCACGAGGCAACCAGGTTCTCTCTCTCCCTCTCCATCTCCCTTTCCCTCCCTCCCTCAATCCCTAGGTTCCTAATCGCCAATAGATTTCTACTCAAATGTATATTTTATCCTCAAAATATTAAAAAAAAATTATTCTTTCAATTCTATTCGTATAAATAAATATTTTCGATAAATCCACTTACTGCCATTGCCATAGAATTAATATTTTATTTTTCAGTTATTTCTCATAGTGTTTTAATTGATAACTTAATTCCTTGATGTACGTCATGCGCTGATTCTGCTTCTTTTCCTCGAATTCCTATTCGAGGTCGATTATTATTTTTAGATATAATTTTATCTTCTCCTTGGTATGTCTATAAATGTTGGTAAGTTGTTCGCGGTATTCTATAAATTATTTATTAATGGTCTTAGTGGTTGATGACTATTTTAAACATTTTTTGATTCAGGAAATTCTCGTACTGCTTTTAATTTGTTAGGATCGGGATGTACCTCATCTTGGCTTAACATATGACCCAAATAAGCAACTTCAGTTTTTTATGAATTCGCATTTGTCCGGCCATAATTTAAGATTAGTTTATCGTAATTTTTGTAAATATTTTTGAAATTTAGCATTTTGTTCTTCTATTGTTCTTGCAAATATTACGGCATCGTCTGCATAAATGAAAATATCTTTGCGCTGCATGCCTTTAAAAGCCATGTTGACCCCTCTCTGAAAGGTAGCCGGACTATTTGACGAGCCCACAGGCATCGTGACAAACTGAAAAAGTCCGAAAGGGAAAAAATGCCGTTTTATGTCGATCATCTGGATCCAATAGTATTGGAAATAATCCTTTGCTAAGTCGAAAACTGACAAATATTTGGAGTCCCCTATTTTGTCAATTATATCTATTATACTATAGGCATAGGATATTTATCCTTAATCGTTTTGTCATTTACTTGTCAAAATTCTACTAGACGATAGCGTTTATTTCCCTTGTTATCGGGTGTTTTTGCAAATAAAAAGGCAGGTGAAACGTAATTCAAACATGATGGTTTTATTATATTATTATTAATTAATTCTTATAATTGGCTCTCTAGACAGTTACTTTATCGGTAGTGGGAATTTTATGTGTTATAATACTTGTTGTCCCCAATTTCTTACCTTATAAATAAAAAACATCGGCATATTCTTCAATCAATTTGTCAATATGTTTTCTTAATTTCTCTTCTATGAGTTGATACCTTAATTGTTTCTATAATTCTTTCATTTTATTAACTTCGGATGATTCCCTCTTTATCGTCATTACCATGTTACTGGGTAAATAATATGGTTGAATTTTTTTTCTGTCAAAGACTGTTCTGCCTGGTATCAAATTTTCTATTTTCCCTTCCATTGCTCTTTATTATTTATTATCAAATAATTTTCTTCCACTTTAAAAATGTCGATTTTTCCTTCTTTTTCTTCTTTATGGTTTATAACATCATTAATACCTGTTTTTTATTCACTTCTTCAATGCACTTAATTTCATTTCATTTATTATTTACATTTCAATATTTTCCTTTGATTCTTCATACTCTTGTTCCTGAATATAGGACTTTAATAATTCTTTTGGGCATGAATTTATTGATTTTTCTTTTCCTCTTTTCCTTCTAGATTTATTAATTCTTAACATTCCATCAACGGGCTTATTCAATATCTCATTACATTTCTCAGACTCAATTTTTATATCATCACACGTAATACTCAAAATTTTCTCTTCATAATTTTCATCATTGTTGAATTTATTTTATGAATAAAATAAATGCTGGTGGCAGGATAAAATGAATATATTTATTGTAATGGAAAAATAAAAAGTACAGTAAGAATAAGTTGCGAGTGAATCGTTTAAAACAGCAACTGCGCTTTCAGCTCTTTGCAATAGAGGCTCTCGGCGACAACTAACTACTGAAATGCAAGTTCGGACGTTTGATCCTGCTAGATCATAAAAATGCTTGGCCCCTAAGGTTGACCATTAAGCAGCTATGTACCCAAGCTGCAGTACATGTGTGCCTAATTGCAGTAAGGGACCGAGGGTTTTTCCCTTGACAAGACGCTTTCTTTATTCTGCAGTAGACAGTACAGTCTTGTCTGGGGAAAATCCCAGTCATAAAAGGCTTAACTACATTTATTTTTATTTCTTATAGCTAACACTTAAAAATATCTTTTACTGATTTATGCAGAAATCCAACAATCATCATAATGATACATGACAATCTTCATTAAATTCCTGAGTTTCTTCAGTCATTGTATACTGATATTGCTCGTCGTTACTATATATTAATTCTTTAATTCTTCCATTTCTCTTTTCTTTAAACTGCCCCTCAAATAAATAAGTCCCCTTTTCCTCGGACCTTTCTTTTTTTATTTGTGTATTTTGTTCATTACGAACAAGCGTGTCTTTCCCTTGACACACAATTTCCTCAAATTATTTCTTTTTACCTCATCTTTGGGAAATCCAATAACGAATTCGAGCATCGATTTATGATGGGCTATTATAAAAATAACTGCTGGTGACCGAAGGATAGATGCGGCACTACTGCTTTGAGGAATAATGCATAGAGGAAAAATTCCAACGAATGGGAATTTATTTGGTACCGCGGCTTCGCGTGACTTACAGCTTATTAGCCGTTTTAAATTCAGTAGAATTGAAAATATAAACAGCTTTATAACTGTATATAGAAAGTCTTGTTATCATGTTGAAAAGCACAATTTAATTAAATATTACTTTGACTCAGAATCGATACATTTAAATGTATGGCCTTCCAATTTAAGTAATAGCATTTGAATATGAGTGGACAAAATGATAGGATATTCTTAGTAACGCTGTGATTGCACAGGAGCAGTACATTATCTGCCGTTATTTATTTTCCAGTTAAATTAACTTCATTTTCAGTGTAACTATATGCAAATTACTTTATAAATTGTAAGTTCAACAAAAACAGAGTTAAGCTTAGTAAACCGGCGCTATTTCGCCTCACCTCGCGAGTGAACTCGGGCTCAGCAGCCATGCTTATGAAAACAAGGGAAAATTCCTTAATACGTAAGCAATAAGGAATTTGGCCTTGATTGCGCAAGCCCTGCGACTCGAGCTCATTTGCTCAAAGTCTTTGAGGACACAGCTCGCCTAGCCAGCTTGCTACACGCACGTACAAGCCAGCAAACACGCGCTTAATGGCTCCGCGACCGTCGCGTCCACACAAACTAACCCAGCATTAAACTAATTGTTATCAAATTTAATATGTTATTAATATTATTAAATAAAGATAAAAAAAAAACAATAAAAGTGATTAGTTACTTTACCTCATCCGCTAATTCCCGCACCATCCACGATCTCCAAGTGCGGCCAAAAAAATCCGCGGCTTGACAAAATAAATAAAATCGAACTTTCGCGTATTAGAACTTTCCGCCGTGAACATAGTTTGGTAGCAGACCGTGGTTGCTCTAGAAGTCTTAGCATCAGATGCAAAATAGTGTGTTACTTATCATGGGAACTGGCGTAAACCAACTCACAATCTCACAGTGCTGTACAAGAAAACGAAGCAACGGAACTCAACCAGTAAACAGCTCTTCCGGACACGTGGATTCCTCCGAGCAATACGGATAAAATGGACGAGCTCTTCAACGACCAAAAGGCGCTCGCTGATTTGATCAAGGACTATCAAAGAACGATGCTCAAGACTGTGAAGGAGAAAATAACCATAGGATTGTTTAAAACTCAACTAGAAAGGCTAGAAGATTACCGAAAGGAATTTTTTGAAAATCATAAATTGCTTTGTCGCGTGAAAACTGAAAACGTAGACAAACCGTACTTCGCGGAAGAAGTGTACAACGAAACTATAACGCAGTACAACCTGACGAAGACGCTTATACTATCAACAATCAATCCTGGATGCAATCAGTCATCCCTACAAGCAGATGCGACTTACGCCGATGTTTACATGGAACACCCTCACTACAAATCGTCGTTACCACTCATTGACTTAAAAACATTCTCTGGTGACCAACTACAGTGGGAGGCCTTCAAAGGTAAGTCTATCGCGTAGGTGCGTAACGTTCCGCAAATTCTGCCAGTGTTAAAGTTAAAATATTTGTTGCGATCGCTCAAGGGCGATCGTATTCGGGGAAGATGTACACTAATTACCTTCAACGTTCGCATCCCACGCAAGAATGCCTGTCGTCCAAGACGTGTCTAGTGTGCCAAACCAAGCACCACACTAAATTGTATACTGATAACGTAAATGGCCGTAATACCTCCAGCTCCTCATCGGACAAAACTCAAAGAGACAACATGGCTCCCTATCCAGAAAATAGTGAAAGCTCCTTAGCTCACTTCACTAGTCAAGTCGCACTGAATTCAGTTACCTGCGGTAAGTCAATATTGCTCGCCACTGCAAAAGTTTACTTAAAAGTTTACTTAAGACGAAGCTTAAAATTTCGGGCTTTATTTTCCCCGGGGCAGAAAGGTCATTCATATCGGAGAGAACCCTTGCACAGTTTTTCCCAAAACCAGGGAAGTATCAATTGCGGTTACGGGAGTCGGCGAGGCAGTCGCGTCCACTGTCCGGGAGGAGGCCACTCTCTTGCTAAGCTCTGCCAACGGGCAATTCGAGCAACTGCTACACGCGTTAATCTTAGCTGACTTAACCCAATTGCTCCCGAAATCGGCAGTAAAACAAAAAGAGTGGACTCATCTCAGGGGTCTACCCCTGGCCGACTCTGAGTTTTATCGCCCGGACCGAGTGAACTGTATCATTGTCAATCAAACAGTCTTCGGCTGGGTGTTAACGCTCAGCGTGCAAGAAGCAAGCGCTCCCGATCAGTCATAGGTAAGCGTATTCCATATTCGGCTTGAAGCCTCATTAAATAAATTAGTAGAAGAATTCTGGGAGATTGAAGATCTTCCCCAACTAAAACCGCTTTCTCCAGAGGAGCAGTTCAGCGACGATTACTACGTTAAAACCACGTATCGCACTCCTGCTGGAAGATTCGTACTAAGATTGCCTTGTTTCAAAAAGCCAACGTTAAGCAATTCTCCGCTCCGAAGGCCGCCTTGCCAAGAGACTACTTGCAGCAAGGCCACATGAAAGCTGTCCCGCGTCAAGAAATCTTCCACAACAGTTACTACCTTCCGCACCATGCAGTCTTTCGATAGGATAATCCAAGCAAAATTCGAGTCGTATTTAATGCGTCTCAGTCGACAGCCAATGGAGTATCGCTCAACGATGCACTGCTGCCAGGCCCGAAGCTTCAGAATAAAATAACTACGGTCGTAACACGTTGGCGTTGTTTAAACGTCGTTTTTGTTACAGACATTGGTGCGGATGGTGTGGCGGCCTGCCTCAGGAGAAGGTATCCAGGACTATCGTGCCCTTATCGTTACTTACGGCATGACTCCAGCACGAAGCAGCCAGGATGTTACTCCACCAGACCTACATCAAGCGTTGGAATGACTTAATCCAACTATTGTCTGCGGTTCAAATGGATCTCGGAAAATGGTCTGCCAACAAATCAGAACTTCTCCGAGGACTTGATTCAGACGGCGCTGCAGAGGTATCCGTTAAAATGGAAGAGGTAGTATCGACCTTAGGATTAGAGTCCCAAAACCGATACTTTTCATTTTAACGTCTCGCTATCAGCGAGCCCTGTCATTGTAACCAAGAGAGGGATGCTCTCGGACGTAGCCAAGCTGTTCCATCTCTTAAGGTGGCTAGCTCCTGTGCTGGTTGCCGCCAAGATTAACATACAAGACCTTTGGATCGGCAAATACGATTGGGACGAGCCGTTACAAGGCGAATTGCTGCAAAGATGGAATCATTTCCGCCAAAACTTACATGGCATTCGCATATTTTATCCCCAGGTGGATCAGCGGTAAAGAGGAGGAGCTCTAGCATCTTCATGGATTTTTAGATTCTTCCAAACGAGCGTACGCAGCTGCTCTTTATGGTGTGACTCCAGGACGCACCTCCTGGAGCTTTGCGGAGCCACGTTGCTAGTCCGAGTAGGTAAACATTTCTTAGGAGAGTTACGTCGCCAACCTGAAGAGATACATTTCTGGACCAATTCTCAAGTGATCCTGGACTGGATCAAAGGCCGCCCGTCCAAGTGGCAGACTTTCGTGGCCAACAGAGTCAGTGAAATTGTTACGTCATTGCCTGAAGCAAAGTGGCACCATGTGAGATCCGCCTCAAATCCGGTCGATTGTGCCACTCGAGGACTCACCCCAATACAAACTCTTCGAAGATCCGCTGTGGTGGTCAGGGTCGCCGTGGCTTTTAGCAAATGAATCAGAGTGTCTCGGGCAAACGACCAAATCTAAAACAATGCAACTCAAGTCCTAGTGGCTCAAGAGGTAAAGCCAACCAAAGGTGGAAACGAGTGACTCGTCCAATTAGAGCATCAATCATGCTTTCCAAAAATCCTACGCTGGCTAGCGAATACCATTAAACAGCCTGAAAAAAAAAAAACAGTTGGTAATTTAACCGCTCAGGAGCTGTCCTGGGCCCAAATCTTCTGTTTTAGAGAAATTCGACCTCGATGCCAAGAAGTTGCATTGCCTGCGCGCAAATAGGCCATTGCCAAAAAACAGCAATCTCGCCAAGCTAGCCCCTGTGATCGACGACCAGGGCCTTTTACGGGTCGAATGCAGACTTGAAAATGCACCGATTATGTACAACGAACGCCACCCAATAATACTCCCAGGAAGTAATATAATTGTGCGACGGCTTATAGAAGAGGTGCACCGAACAACCATGCACGGAGGAATTAATCTAATGCTCGCACACCTGACCAGCTCACTCGGATCACCGGAGCGCGAAGATCGGTGCCTGCGATTCAGCGGGAAAACCGGCAAGCAACAGATGGCCTCTCTACCATCCGAGCGTATCACCCCTCAGCGCCCGTTTGCAGTCAGCGGCCTGGATTACGCGGGCCAACTACCAGTACTGTTCTCCAAAGGTCGCGGCGCCAAGAACACTAAGGGTTATGTGGCCATTTTTGTATGCTTCTCGGTATAGGCGATGCACATAGAGCTTGTGTCGGATCTTACAACCGAGGCTTTTCTCGCGGCGTACTCAAGATTTACCGCTCGTCGTGGACTATGTCGAAAATTGTACTCGGACAAAGCAATGATATTCAGGAGAGCATCAGCTGGGCTTGATGCCATGTTCCAGCAGGCCTCAGACTTCGCAACGAGCATAGCTGACGAGTTAGCTTAAAGGCGCACTACCTGGAACTTTATCCCGCCACCAACACCTCACTTCGGGGGACTATGGGAGGCCGCCGTCAAAAGCTTCCAATTTCAGTTCAAGCGAGTAGTGGGAGACGCTACTTTAACATTCGAAGAGCTTTAAAACCCTAGCGGGCAATGTCGAGGCGTGCCTAAATTCGCGTTCACTTTGTACTTTGAAAAATCATTTTCAGACTCATTGAAGGTCACCTTCAAGGTAAAATAAAATATACAGGGTGATTCATTTTAATTGCCCCAGGCAAATATCTCGAAAAGTACGAGAGATGGAAAAAAACGTTAAATGTAAAAGTTGTAGGGTTCAGAGGGGGAAATCCAATGGTGACCTTGACCATGACCTTGGGGTCAAGTTTCAAGGTCATTTCAAAGTCAAAGTAGTTTTTTTAAATACGAACACCAACTTTTGACCTCGGAAATTAAAAGAGCGGAAAATTTTACATTCAAATATGATGTTATGTCATGGGGTCCAGTTGACCTCTGCAGTCGCATCAAGGTCAAATCAAGCTGTCTACACAATTCGTAGGCCAATATTTTGAAAAAAGCAAGGTTGAGAAAAACTTTACCAAATTTGTAGGTTACTGAGGGTGAAATGCATTAATGACTCTGAGCATGTCCCTGGTTAATTAAGGTTTTGATGGATGTTCATCCGACCAATGAAGGCAAGATGGTTGCCCAGCCAGCCATTTAAGGCAAGATGGGGGTTCATCCGGCCATTTAAGGCAAGATGGTTGCCCAGCCAGCCATTTAAGGCAAGATGGGGGTTCATCCGGCCATTTAAGGCAAGATGGTTGCCCAGCCAGCCATTTAAGGCAAGATGGGCGCTTATGCAGCCTTTTAAAGTGGACGGTAGCTGATGCAGCTAACTAATTAAGGCAACATGGTGTGATCATCCAACTAGTCAAGGGTGAATGATGAAACTTTCCTGTCAGTTGTAGCAGACTGGGCTACGTATTGAAATACATACGTAGCTAAAATACTCGGTCTAAAGTAAATTTTCGAATGTGCCTCCATTTTGATCAATATATAGCCGTACTCGTCTTTCGAATGCATTTACAGTTTTTCTGAGTACATTCTCTGGTATGCTTCCTCATGCCTGTCTAATCTTTTCTTTGAGGTCTTCTGGTGTCGTAGGAACAGTCGAATAAACAACACCTTGGCCAATCCAGCGATTTGGGTAATTTAAATTTAAGAATTCTCTCACAATACGGGCGAAATGTGCCGGCGCACCATCCTGTTGTAACCACATCCTTTCAATGATCTCTTCATCTACTTCTTGTAACATAGCAGGTAACTCATTTTGCAGTAAGTGTAAATATGCTTGTTGTGTAACATTTCCGTCAAAGAAGTAAGGGCCTATAATATGGCCATTTAGAATACCACACCAAACTGTTACCTTCCATCGATGTTGATGATCTACATGACGAACCCAATAAGGATTATTTTCAGAATAATAATGACTATTATGACGGTTTAGTTCTCCATCACTTTGAAATATAGCCTCGTCACTAAACATGGTATGGAAGAAGAACATGTGATCAGCCTGTTGACCCAAAGCCCATCTGCAGAATCTCACCCACAAAACTTTATCTTCATCAGAAAGGGACTGATTAAGTGAGATATGGTAAGGATGATAGTGATTTGCTTGCAAAATTCTACAAACTGTTGCCTGTGATATATCCAACTCTCTACTAATTTGTCGTTGACTTATGTGCGGATTCATGACTACCATCCCAAGGACTGTTACAATAATAGCTTCGTCATTGTTTAAAGGTTTCTTCCTGCGTTTACGTTTTAGCTCTCCAGCCCTACCTCTTTCTATCAGTCGCAAAATAGTTTTGTGGTCAGGATGACGTCTATTCGGATATCGTTCTGCATACTGTCAAGCTGCTTCTCTTGCATTGTTCCCACAAAAACCATAAACAATAATCATATCGATGATTTCTGTCGGAGGATAGTTTGCCATTTTGATAATAATCACAAATTTTTTCGAGCTTTCTGACTAAATATGAGACAAAAAAAAGTGAAAGAGATATTGCAGAATAAATGCTCTGAGGGTATTATGATTGCCTATTAGATTTGCTAGAGAAAATTATTGATACAGATCAATACCAAGCATCTCTGTCAGTACGTCATAGCATTATTCATACTATCGCGTTAAAAACCATTATCGACTCATCGCGCGCCACCTCCTTATGCCTCATGGCTCACCGCTTTGCTTGCGGACACCGCGGTCCGGCTACCGCGACATAGTAGTCGCTCCGCGCTCGCCGCATCGACTAAGATTATTGCCTGATAATTGATGCGACAGCAGAGGTCAACTGGATCCCATGACATAAAATTGAATGTAAAATTTTCCGCTCTTTTAATTTCCGAGGTCAAAAGTTGGTGTTCCTATTTAAAAAAACTACTTTGACTTTGAAATGACCTTGAAACTTGACGTCAAGGTCATGGTCAAGGTCACCATTGGATTTCCCCCTCTGAACCCTACAACTTTTACATTTAACGTTTTTTTCCATCTCCCGTACTTTTTGAGATATTTGCCTGGGGCAATTAAAATGAATCACCCTGTATAAAATTTTAATTACGTTTTAAATACCTTTAAAATGACTTCAGCTAAATGCTCTAGGTATTTATATTAGCTTCCTAATGGTGGGTCGTTGTCCAAATCGCAAAAGACTGCATGTCTTAGGTTATTTTGACCTTTATTCAATCGTCAACACATGATGATTTTTGAAGAGGTTATCTCTTACAATTCTTTTATAACTAATCAGAAGCTCAGTAACGCTCGCGAATGCGGTATACAAACATTATTGCTTCTACGCAGGAATACGTTTAATACCCTTATATCTGCCCATTTGTACGGAGTAGTCTTTCTATTCCAGTTATTTGCTTCTACTTCAGCTACTAGGGTGTCAACATCATTCATCGTCAAATTCATCCTTTCTATAATTTCTTCGACTTTATTATTATCTGAATTCAATCTTTTGCCGAAAAGGTTTTGTAAAAAACAAGCAATTTTACAGAATAATCCGACATTTGCTAGATGTCGATTATTGAGTTGATGGTGTAATAGCTTGAATTTCTGTCTGTACTGGCTAAATCTAAGTACACTGGCCCATGAGCGCCACAAAAGTTGATTCCCGCGGGACTCGAGGAGCACCAAGTTGCGGCGTAAGCGGACAGAGAGAGGTACGACACCTCGAGCGAGCAAAACGTCGAGGCTGATTCGGACGAGCCTTGGTCTGAGGCCCACGTCCCGAAGAGATACCCGTTAAGCAAGGCGAAGACGCCCAACCCTCGCCATTTGTTCGAGCAATTCCAAATACTCGGGAGCACACGGCAGGAGGAAAATCGCCGATACCTGCTGCAAGGAAAGCGTCCAGCGCCTAAGACGTGGACACTACCCCGCGTACGACCGCTGGATCCTGCCTTCCTGAATCAGGGCACGAGAGACTATTTTGTTGCCAACGCCAAGGTGTGAACCCTTACCCAAGTCACGGAAACCAGGAGCATCGCCCGGAGATTCATCGGGGCCCGAAGAGCTGCATGAGTGAATACGATCTGTGTGTGAGTAAGCGGGGAGACGTCCCATGAAGCGAAAGTAAGAAAGAAAAAAAAAGCGTTTTCATTAATATATGTTCCTTATTTAATTTTAACTATCCTAGGACAACGTTGATTTTTATTAATAAATATTTCGTTGTGCGGACGCGAGTCTATTATTTATGCGAACCCACGATTCCCTGTAAATAAGAGAATCATTACATGTCCTATTATGCCATGGATAGCTTCCACTACCCATCTAGTTTTGGTCAGTAAACGGGACTGATTAGATTCCTGAGTTGTTAGCTGTTTACGTTTACGTTTTAATGCGGGCATAAGGATTTCAAGTCCGTTCTGTTCTAACACTGGTCTGACGTCACGGAACCCTCTGTCTACAACAAATATATCATCTCTTTGTAAAATGTTCTTGAGTCCATCTGTGAATTGTAACAAATATTCTAAAATTTGGGCATCATTTTTTGTTGCTACAAATGGCCCACATACGTCAGTAATAAATCCATTTGTCGTACAGATGGTAAAACGCTTGCATAATGGTGTTTTTTCTGTCCTGAATAAGATTTACGTTGATATAAATTGTTAGAGCTCTTTTCATGTCTTACGTAAGTTGGGTCACAAATCAATGCTAAGCGATTGCCGATATTGTACAATCTGTTTGCAATAGAACTGGTTTGGGCTATCAATTCTTCTCTAGAATGTGCACCAATACCAAAATGTTTAGGTAATACGTCGTTTTCAAAAGATATTAAAATGGAATTGATAGAGGCTGTCACAATTTTTTCGTCAATGCCTAGCATAGCTGATATGAGACTATCTGAATTTCCAGATCGTAATTTGTATAAAATTTCCGATTACCGGAGTTTCTGACACTGACTATCATGTTTTGACTATCATTATCATTCAAAATTTATATACGTTCATCAAAAAGTGCATGTTTTCCCATTCGATTGTGTAATTCACACACAGATTTATCTTATAATTTTTCCATAAAAGCTTCAACCTCGGTACTGTTTATCAAAGACTCATTACTGTAAACTTTTATTTGATCAACTTCATCGTTGTAGAAACGATTTTTGATTACGTGTTTCCTACAACACGTATTTCTTGTGGGAATAAAAATCCGTCTTTCTACAAATACTTGAATTCTAGCTGTGAATGGGACATTTTGGAGATCAATGTTTGATTTACACAAGAAACAATAAGAATGAGTTGACACTACTCTATCAATCCGCAATTCAACGAATTCAACATTTAAAGAGTCATCGATATCTGCGACAAAACAATCGCTAGACGACGTTTGTGACTGAGAAGAAGTATAACTAGTGAAAAATTGATTTTGTGATTCGCTGCTGTTTCGTTTCTGTGGCTGGTCTTTGATGCTGCCACTATCTTGCTCCTTTGATTCTTGTTCTAAATGCGTTTCCCTTTTTCTATTTCTACACATACTTGATTTGCCATAGATGAAGTACTTGGTTGACCCTCAGCTAAGAAAGAAGCAATAGATCTACTACGTCCCAGTTCTGATTTTTTTAGTCTGATTTTAGTGTAGCATTTGAAACATAATACTTCGCCAGCCTGAATAAATACTTGATACGTGTGACTTATTCGTTCAGCTTCCTCACGGGTTTCAACACGTTTGCTACGGCCAGTAGTTTTGTGAATATAGATATTACATTGCACACATTTTGAATCATCTCGCTTTGAACTCTTACTTAGCGGTTCCCCATAGGCATCGATGTTGATAGACCTGATCATGAATATAGATAATTTCTTAGTATTAAGGAATATGAGTGAGAAAAATGTTTTTTGTTAAATTTTTTACACAATATATCTATATGGATGAAAGTATACGGAATTTATATTGTTAGAGTTTGTCAGCGAAAAGAAATTAATAATTTGGACTGAAAGAATCTATGCTTCCAATTTTTCTCGATAGAATAAATTGGGAAGCAGAGAAGAAGGAAGTAGTATTCGCAAAATAAGACAACTGATAAAAGGCAATATAAAGTATAGGCAATAAATGTAGATTATGAATAGGCAACTCAGCAATATGAAGTAAAATAAGAACGCGTATGCGTTTGGGCAAATAGTCATTAGCTAAATCGGATGGTGGTAGGTATAGGTAATGTGCTAAAAAGCAATACAGCGACTAGCTGCCGAGGGCTTCTATTTAAGCCCGCGAGGTAATATTTTTGATAGAAGATAGCGCGCTCGGTGCTTGCCATCTGGCGGGCACTTCGGGTACTACAGTCCCGAATACATGTACATGGCCATTTTTAATAACTCAAAGTATTTTATAAAATTAAATTGATTTCAGTTGTAATATAAACATTGTAATTTAATTTAAATTGTGTATTTGTTAGTTTTTTGTATTTTTATCAAGAAATTTTAATGATCATTGTCCAGCTAGTAGTGTTGGACTTACTAAAATTATTTCATTATCCAGTATTTAATATTTAAAGTAAAACTGGATATTAGTTTGAAATGCTTTCAATATATCTATTCATTAATAATATTAGTTTAGAAATTAATAATAATGTTTATTTTATAATACAATCACTTCTATAATATAATTGGTTTTGAATGAATACATTAAATTTTTGTAAATAATCAATTTTTTTGTTTCAAGAATGTATAAAAATATTAACTTTGAGTTATGTAAATATAAAAAAGAATTTGCTTACAGGACACATTTTCTTTTCATTTAGGATAGGATAGAATAACTAAATTATGATCAAAGATGAAAATTATCTTTCACTATTTTAAAAATCATTAATATCAACTGAATTAATAAATTATAATAACCAACAGTTTTATATAAACTGTAACGGGGTTGTTGGTTGACTTATTGCCTCGCGGAGGAGACCTGTCTCCGCGAGCTTGGTGCAATGGGGCACACACGAGTGCCCCGCATGGTCCTTACCTCGGGGTGCGTGCGAGCACCCGACGGCGAATGTACGTCGCCGCGGCCCGTATACAACGGGAGAGTACGCCCGTACTCTCGCTTCTCGTACTCGCGTGCTAGTGTGCGAACGCGCTCCTCGCGTTCGCGTGGCCGTCGTCCTCCTTGACGACAGCTGATGCCGGCCGCTCAGCTCTACGACAGAGTGGCGGTATCCTGGAGGTTAGGGATGGAGAAGGTTTGCCGAGTAGTCCCGCGGGCTACTCGAAAGAATGACGCGAATAAGTAAAATGCAAGTCGAAGGCCTTTAGGGCCTCCGTAAAATGAAATTACAAACACCTTACCCGTTCCACGCGATGTATAACAAATTCGGCCTCGAGCCCGTGCTCGAGGTCCCGAAGTCGAATCACGCGGCGGCTCGTCTACGAGAGCCGCGACTCTCGCCGCACGAGAGTCCGCGATCGCGAGCTACGGGGGGAGAGAGAGAAAGAACAGCGGGAAACGTTCCCCGCGTTCGACGAACGAAGATTTCCGCTCGAGAGTCGAGGCGCTCCTCGACTCTTTGCCGGTACGCGCCCGCACTCGCTATAAAAGTCGGACGGTACTTACAATCGTCGCCGCCTTAGAGCCTCGGTTGCAGGTCACCTCCACCTGCACGCTCGCCTACCTCGTGGCTTCCTTCCGTCTCCCTGAATCGTACTTGGGTCTCTCACACACACACGCGTCCGTCGTCGCCGACGGCTCGAGTAAATCTCCCCCCAAGATTGCCCACTTGGCAATCTCTCCCCCGCGCGCCGGCTTAGCCTCACTTAAGCCGCGCTCGCGCCCGCTCGCGACGACGCGAAGGTACCCCGCAGTACCCCGCGTCACAAAACAAACAGGATATTTAATAATAATATTATCAGCTAAACTGTAGAATATTATAAGTATACATTATTCATGCAGTATTTTAAATAGATATTAAAGTTAATAGTTAATCTTCATTAACTTATTAATGTACAACATTATGTTATTAATTTAAGATAAGCTAGAAGTTCCGTAACCCACTTTATACATCGACCAAGCATTATCAATACTTTGACTTTGTTATAATTAACTGGGTAAAGGATTTTCATAAGTCAAAGCTTATATTATTTGTACAACAGAAAGAAATTTTTTCAAATCGATTGAATGTGTTGACCAATGAATACGGGTCAAAATAACCTAAGAAATGCAGTTTTTTACGATTTTGACAATGGCCCACCATTAGGAAGCTAATATAAATACCTAGAGCATTTAGCTAAAGTCGAAACACGTATTTTGAAAAAAAAAAATTGTTGTAGGTTCATTTTAAAGGTATTTAAAACGCAATTAAAATGTTATATATTTTTTTTACCTTGAAGGTGACCTTCAATGGGTCTGAAAAAAATTCAGGTATATTGCCTAGCTATCGAAATAGTAGCCAGAATTTTTTCAATTTTTCTTAACTGATATAACTGAGAAAAAAATTAATATCTGAAAAATTGGGTTTTTGGGCCTTATAGGGGCCTAAGGGGGGAAAGGGACGATCGGAGAGTGACAGGGCTTATTTTTTTTAGTACCCAAACAAGCTCCAATAGGTTATTTTCGAAAATTTTATTAATCTTAAGCCGATTGCTTTTAGTTTAGCATTTATAGACGCTTTAGTTATCATTATTAAGTCCCTTGAAAAAGCATAAGCAAAACAAAAATTGTCTTAAAAAATTGTTTAAAAGAACAAGGTTTTTTTTAATTAGCAATTTTTTACATAAAAAAACTTGTTTTAGAGATTTCTTACTATCACCTTTCGAAAGAGGTCCTAGGTTTCGAAAGAATTCCTACGTAATAATTCCTTGAGTGTAGGTAAACATACTTAAACCTATAGCATCAACAGATTTTATGAAACGACGTAGCATTAATAACAAGAAATGGTTCTGATTTTTTTCTGCATAATTTAAAAAGCTTTAAATAATCAGAAGCATATAACGCGAATTAACTTCTTCTTTCTTCTTTTCAGTATTACTGAAATTATACCGTTCTTCAACAGATCATTGTTAATACTCTACATCTCCTCAATTGTCATATAAGTCCAACTTACAGTATAGTGGATATGCATGCGGAGTCTTAACTAGACCTATGAGGAAGCTAATAAAGATAAGTGCTGCCCTATTGAAAAATCTTACGTAACATCTCATGCCAAAATTTGATCTGAAATTTTTTTATTTACAAAGGATTAAACACCGTGCAAAATGTGGATAAACTTGTTATTAAAGAATTTTTTCAAATGTGTAGCAAAATTTTTAAGTTCCGCATTTGAAAAAATTCTAAGTCCCATCGAAAAAAAATTCTTTAATAACAAGTTTATCCACATTTTGCACGGTGTTTAATCCTTTGTAAATAAAAAAATTTCAGGTCAAATTTTGGCATAAGATCTCACGTTAGAACTTACGTAAGATCTTACGTAAGATTTTTCAATAGGGTGAGGTACAAATGTTGTTTTTTTTTTATACAAGGGAATAAATTTTTCAGAATGAGGGAAGGAGGGAGAAGGTCGAGGAGATTTCACGTGCCTAATTTTCTACGATAAGGAGAATTCGGGAAGATTTAAGCCATATTGGTTCCACGTGGCACTGTGGTGATATAATAAATAATAAAATAATAATAATATAATAAAAATTATAATATTTCTAATAAAAATTACTAAGTAACTTTGCAATTTATTTTAACAAATTTTACTAAATTACATAGCAGTTTTTATTCGTTGTGTAAGAATCGATGTTTTTATTCCTTAGAGAGGTGTTTCGTGTGTCGCTCAGGCCATGTTCTCGGCACTTAATATGGAATCCACCGTTTTATGATCTGCACATCGTCGGAGATTCGAACCGGATTCCACTTGGGCAGCGTTGCTCTAGAAGCCTAAGTACTTAGATCACTAGACTACTGACTGCATTTAAGAATTTAAGGATCATTACCATTTTATATTAGTATTAATAATTAATTTAAAAATATTCATTATTATTTCTGTATATTGTTAATATTAATATTTCTATATCTTAGAAGGATAAACAAAATTTGACCAGGAAGGCGTTTATGATCTATCGGAATTCCCAGCGCATTAGAAACAATGGCGCGTTATTCTAACCTACAATTCGACTGGAGTCGTAGAAGCGCCGCGATCGACAAGTTCGGTAGATATTATAATTACCTTAACAGATTTTACTATGTAACATAGCAAAACTTATAGATATTGTTGAATAGGGTACATTTTGTAAAGATATTTAGTAAAATATATTCAGGTGCTAGCAAAATTTGAATTAATTTAATAAATTTTACATAATTACTGTACCAATACTACTAGTTCAAATTTTTGCTATATTGCATAACAACTTTTCTTAAGCATAATAACATTATTTAACCAAAAATAAAATAAAAATTATTGAAGCTATTGTAAAATAGGCTATAGTATCAACATGAATCCTGATTCTAATGTTACTTAGTAATTATTTCTACAATTGTAATACTTTATATTAAGTATTTTTTCCAGTCTACATGAGTACAGTGTACTCATGAATTATAATTGGTTAACGAATTTTTACGATTCAAGATTTGTTTTAAGGGGGCCAAAATATTATTTTTAAGCCTAAAATTTTGCACTTAAATGTCTACAATAATTTTTTTCTTATTTTTTTCAGAAAAGTAATTCGTCACTTCTGAGGTGCAACTTATGAAAAGTAATTTAAGCCTGGTCTGGTGTCATATAAGTCATCGTACTAGAAAAAAACCTATGGTAAGTGCACAAATAAATAAATCTTTAAGATATTTTTCATGGAACAATAGTAAAGATAAAGAACACTTTTTGGACCCTAATAGTGAATAAATACCTTCAATTATATGAGTACTTAAAGTGTAAAAAGTACTAGGATTCAAACGTGATGCATATAATCTTCATAGCTATTATACTGAAAACTGTATTTTTTTCAATTTAACCCAGGCTGGCCCCCTTAATTGTATTTTTATAAAAATTAAATATTTTGAAATTCTAGAAACGTAAATGTGCAAATCCACGAAGACCAGGAAACAACTCCATTTGGAATTTCAATTTTTTTTTAACCCTTTATGGCATACATTTTTTGTTCAAGTGTATTTCGATCAAATTTGGTATACAGGGGTTTTTGGGGTTGCTATTTACGAATTTGACGTTAGTTTTACAAAATACAGAATGACGGATATAAGATGGCGGACAAAATTTTTAAAAGTCAACAAAATTCTGAAACCATTTAGAATTTTGTAAAACTAACCTCAGTATTAGTAATCAGTAATCCCACAAACCCACATACACCGAATTTGACTTACTTTGGATCATATGCGCTGTCTATAATGCATTTTTTCCGAAAAAGCCATTTTTTAATGATATTCAATTTGGTAGCAATAAATTATTAAAAAATTAACTTAAATTGGATCCTTGTAATATACTTCAACCCTACAGTGACGTAAAAATGCAAAAATCTCCATCAAAATCGATTTTTATAGTCTAATATTATAAAAAATTGATTCATTCTGGTCGTATACAGGGTGTTCGAAATGTTCCGGACCCCCCACTTATAACATAAAGTAAGCATTTTGGAAAAAAATGTTAAATACAAAAGTTGTTAAGTTTTGAAGGTTGAACTAAATGATGACCTTGGATTTGTTATTGGTTATCATTTTCAAGGTCATTTAAAGGTCATCTTCAGTTTTTTAAATAGGGACCCCTATTTTTTATTTCAGATTCTGAAAGAGCACAAAATTTTACATCTGGATATGTATCCACGTTATGGCTCAAAATGACCTACAGAGGTCATTTAGTGGTTAAATGATTATTTAGTAGCAGAAAGCCAAAAAATCCCGATTATTAAGAACTTTGGGTGTATTTGACGAAAAGAAAAAAAAAATTTCGTACTTTAATACTAAAGTACATACGCATGATTCATAGCATTTTCAGGATCGTTACTTGTACCTTAGAAGATTTTGCTCACTATTCTTTTTAGGAATCAGTTCATTTATAATTGTTAATTAACAATTGTTTACTCCTATTTACTTTTCTGTTTTCAAGAGTTAAGTGAAGTTCTCTTACTTCGAAATTCAGATAATTGTATTAATTTTCAATAATTGTACTTTTAATCGTAGTGAAAAATGGCACATCTTACTGAACGAGAAAGAATATCTTTGTTGATGTTGCGAGGGTGGGGTGATCAAGAGAGAGGTTACAAACAGGTACAGCGTTTATTCAATGAAACATTCAGAGAAAACATTCAGAGTTGAAGAAAACAACCCTATTTCAAAAAGTACCGTAATTCGTACAATTAGACGTTTTGAAGAGACAGGTGGTATTAAAGATCGTCCTAAGTCAGGTAGATCCAAATCATCGTCTAATGATGAAAAGAGCTTAGACGTATTACAATCATTTATTGTGGACCCCCATTGCAGCATCAGACGTTGTGCACAACAGCATGAAATGGGAGCTGCATCTGTGCACAAAATTTTGAAACTCAACAAATGGCATCCTTTCAAATTAAAGTTGGTACAGGAATTATCTGAAGATGATTTTGATAGAAGGGTAGAGTTTTGTGATGTAATGATGCAAATTATATCTGATGATCCTTTGCTCCTCAATAACATTGTTTTCTCTGATGAAGCCACGTTTGAGTTAAGCGGAACAGTGAACAGACATAATTGTCCATACTGGAGTAACATCAATCCACATTGGATGAGAGCGGACCACACGCAACATCCTGAAAAAGTAAATGTTTGGGCTGGCATATTTAATGGAAGAGTACTTGGCCCTTTCTTTATTGAAGGTAATTTAAATGCTGCAATGTATGAAAACATGCTTCGAGACCAAATTATACCTGCTATACGGAATTTAACGGGTGGAAATCTGGACGAAATTTACTTCCAACAGGATGGTGCTCCTGCACACTACGGTATTCATGTTCGCCGATATTTAGATGCAACATTTCATGATAGATGGATTGGGCGGAGAGGTACAATTGAATGGCCACCTCGGTCCCCAGACCTAACGCCTCTTGATTACTTCCTTTGGGGATACTTGAAGGATAAAGTTTATGTTATAAAACCACGTGACTTGGATGAATTGCGCCAAAGAATCACTGATGAAATAGACTTGATACCTCAGCAAATCTTGCGAAATGTTGTTGCAGCCTTTTACAATCGGTTAGCACATTGCCAAACTGTTAATGGGCAACAATTTGAACAGTTGTTGTAAAAAGTTCCTGTCAACGAAATTTTAAAAAAATTCAGTTTGGGCGAATAGTCCACTGTCTTGATTTAGTTAGCTGGGCCGCCGATAGTCCTGCCTTAGCTGACTGGGCCGCTAGTGTTCTTGTCTTAGTAGGCTGGGCCGCCGATGGTCTTGCCTTAGTTGGCTGGATCACCCATGATGTTACCTTAATTAGTTGTACCTCCCGTGCCTGAGCAATAAGGCTCATTTTGATTAGACATTTTTTTATTTATCATTTTCTCCCCCGAGGTATGTAGTTGTTGGGCCTAAGGCTTATTTTGATTAGACATTTTTTATTTATCATTTTCTCCCCCGAGGTATGTAGTTGTTGGGCCTAAGGCTTATTTTGATTAGACATTCTTTTATTTATCATTTTCTCGCCCGAGTTATGTGGTTGTCTGGCCTAAGGCTTATTTTACGCCAGTGTCAATTACACCTTCTACAATCCTAATGCAGAATTTAGCGCTGGTGCAAAATGGAGAATTACAACTAGGAGGCTTAATTTGGAAAACTAAAGTTAACCTTCAAATGACCTTGAAAATCAAGGGCAATGTCAATTTAACGCCACCATAAAGTTTGTCTTGCAAAATCAAATTATTTTAGTATTGGTCAGATACGCTCAAAGTTCTTAATAATCGGGATTTCTTGGCTTTCTGCTACTAAATAATCATTTAACCACTAAATGACCTCTGTAGGTCATTTTGAGCCATAACGTGGGTACATATTCAGATGTAAAATTTTGTGCTCTTTCAGAATCTGAAATAAAAAATAGGGGTCCCTATTTAAAAAACTGAAGATGACCTTTAAATGACCATGAAAATGATAACCAATAACAAATCCAAGGTCATCATTTAGTTCAACCTTCAAAACTTAACAACTTTTGTATTTAACATTTTTTTCCAAAATGCTTACTTTATGTTATAAGTGGGGGGTCCGGAACATTTCGAACACCCTGTATACAGGGTGGGCTATTTTAATCAAACCAGTCTAATAACTCCTAAATGAAGCCATGAACCAAAAAATTGTTCGGATGAAAGTTGTCCAAGATCAAGGGGGAAATCTTTTTGTACCATTAGCTTTGACCTTGATCTCAAATTTCAAGGTCATTTGAAGGTAAATTTTTTTTTAAATAGAAACCCCTAATTTCGATAGAAGATTTGGAAAGAACAGGAAATTTTACATCCGAAACGGTATTTCAAAATTGTTTTCATGACCTTCACAAGGTCATTTCATGGTAAAATGTTAAGAAATACTGCAATTGCTATTTAATTGCATTATCTGATAGATAAACTTGGTTTTCAAGATAAACTTGGTTTTTTTAAACGTTTACCCTCTTTTTTTATTCCAGGATCGGAAAGAGCTGAAAATTTTATGTTCCTATAGGTATTTAAATACTAGGTTAAGTTGACCCATAAAGGTCATTGGAAGATCAACCCAATTTCTGACTAAATAACGTAGTAGAAGTTATTGGGTATGAAGGGGTTGACCGACGTATGGCCTTGACTTTGATCTTGAGGGTGGATTTCAAGGTCATTTGATGGTTAACTTAATTTTTTTAATGACCACCCTTGTTTTTATTCCGAAATGAAAAAGAGCGGAAAAGCTACCCTCATGTATCATTTAATTGTTGGGTAACGTTCAAAGGGCTTACTGACGAATGACCTTCATTTTGTCCCGGCAATTTAAGGCAAGGACGTTGTTGTCCCGGCAATTTACGGCAAGGACGTTGTTGTCCCGGCCATTTAAGGCAAGGAAGTGGTTGTCCCGTCAATTTAAGGTAAATTCGCTAATCATGTAGCAGCAAAAGTCAAGATGGAATGTCTGACTTTATGGTAAAGTCGATTTGCATGATAAGCGAATTTATCTAATCAAGTGTTCAAACAATTGCCCGTTATTGTCAAGACATAATTCAATCCGATTTTTAAAACTTCTAAGAGTAGATTTTTTCTTGTGGCGGGTGCTTCAGCGTAGACAATATTTTTTAGATAACCCCACAAAAAGAAGTCTAGGCTTGTCACGTCTGAAGACCTCGGGCACCATTCTACAAATCCACTGAGTCCTATCTATTTATTCGTGAATCTGATATTTAAATAGTCGCGAACTATCCTGACATAATGCGCAGATGCACCATCTAGCTGAAACCACATGCGGAGTCTCGTTTGTAAATCAATATTTCCGAGCAATCCCGGTAAATCATTAATCAATAAATGTAAATAGTTGTAGCGATTTACATTTTCCTCGAAGAATTAGGGTCCAGTCAAGGTTCCATTTACAATAACTCACCACGTTCAAACTCTAACGGTGCTGATGATTCAGTTCCCGATGCTAATGAGGATTTTTGACAGACCAATAATGGCAATTGTGTCTATTAATTTGACAAGTATTATGAAAAGTGAATTCATCACTAAATAATACGTAATTAAAAAATTCTGGATTTTGTATCATTCTTTGTGCCCATCTACAAACTGGTGCCTTTGTTCGAAATCTCTAGCTTGCAATTCTTGTGTCAATGTTACATGGTACGGATGGGATTTGTGAACTTTCAATATTCGATGCACTGTGGATTTTGGAATATCTAATTGTTTTACATTTTTTCGGGTACTAATATGAGTGCTTAGTTATTTAAGAGCTAGTTTTGATTTTAAATTTTTGCGCAACTTGCATTGTCTCGTTGCGTGAGTTCGTCGGTGCGCGTGCAACGGGCCGCACCCTTCAAGTCGACCGGCCCGCGTCGGGCCGGAGCGCTTTATTATGAGGTCGATCGGTGAACGTGCGCGAGCGTTAACGGTGGAGGTTTTGTCGATCGATTGCGCGAACGTGGGTCTAATCAGTTAGCGTCATTTAAATTCATTTAAATGTTTTTGAGTGTGTGAGTGAGAGAAGGAAAGTGCCTCGAGGCTTCGAATTTGGTGAAGAGGGTGTTCACGCCAGGTTTCACCGTGACCCATCCTGAGCGAGCACAGCCAGCGGCAAGTCCCTTCTTGCCCGGCACCATCGCGTGGTTCCCCCAAGACGACGGGGCGCGTCTGGTGCAGGTAGCACCACCCTCTGTACTCCTCGCTCCCGGCTTCTACTACGATAAATTATTATTTTTCAAGTAGACTTGATATGCAGCAGAAATAAATAAACTACGGAAGTATGCATGTAGTAGTTAAAGAAATTCGAAAGAAAATTAGACTAAATTTTACGAAATGACCTTGATTGCGAGCGGTTTGTAGATTGCAGCGGGGATATGCCGAAGTGCAAGTAAAAAATTATTCCGTATAGACCGTAGGATAGAGCTTTGTGCAAAAGAAATGAACTATCAATGCTGTATCATCTCTTTCAATTTAAGTATGGGTGTATATACAACTGTGTATTGTAACAAATAATAAATACTAATTTCGTAAAAAATATTTTGGAAAACTTTTTAACCATTTATAATGTTAGATTTGACTATGGCCCGCTTTGAATACATTAATTAAGGCCTTTGCCAAAACCCGACACTATAATCCTTGAGTCGCACGCGACTCAAGCCAGATTTCCGTGTAGTATTCGCTTATTCGAACGACAGCAACCGTGTCGTTATTTCAGCGGTCTGCTTAAATTCTTGGGACCTGGTTAACTTTGCGAGCTCAGTACAAGAACAATAAAAAAATGCGAAAAACATAATATGGAAGAAACAGAAAAATAATTTATTAAAACCTGATGGTAATCAGCTTGGCTGCTGCTTCGGATAGAGTCGTGAAGTCACCGAACACAAGTTACAAGAACAAACAATTACTCCTGCACGACCCAGGGTACCGCTGCAACTTTTCCCCAAAACCTCCTCTGTTATCCCCGGCGTGGCTGGCTCACAGCAAGGCTCCTTCCAGGCACACACACAACGAACAAAATAAGATAAAAATCAGTGCCCCGAATAGGCCCGTACCGTGAATTTAATCTGGAAACAAATAAAAGTTTCAACGATTTTACGCGTGACGTCAGGTACTCGTCAACGTGCGAGAGAGAGTGCCGCGCAAGCTCCCGCCTGCTGGCTCGATCTGCCGACAACAGCGCCCTCGCGCTCTAGCGTATAGTCGCAGGACGGTACTTCGGTGCTCCCCTAGCCTACGAGTATCTCGCTCCGTCGGTAATTCCGGTTGCCACCCTCAACTGGGGAGTTCTTACTTCAGGTGCCAGCTCACCCTCGACTTGGAGTCTCGGACACTCAGCTGGGACGAGCCACCACCGACCGCCCTCCTCGGCTTCACGCCTCCGGATCCTCTAGACGTCCAGCAGTGGGGCCTAAACCTAAAGGCTCTTCACGCCCATCACCCGCACGCACTCACACATGCACGCCGCCTGCTGTGTTCCAGCCGACCCTCTCTCTTTTAACTCTTTCTTTCTCATACATTGCATAAAAAATCAGTAGCTACTTTGCCTTAAGTAGCTATCAAATAACCTTAAAATCCATCCTCAAGGTCAAAGTCAAGGCCATACGTCGGTCAACCCCTTCGTACCCAACAACTTCTACGCTAAACCTATTGTCGCTGACTTGCCATTTTGGAGTTATTTAGTTAGAAATTGGGTTGATCTTTCATGGACCTTTATGGGTAAACTTAACCTAGTACTTAAATACCTAGTGGAACATAAAATTTTCAGCTATTTCCAATTCTGTTATTCGAGACGGAATAAATTTTTTATGAACATTATTTTTATGAAAATAAACAATTAATTTTGGAATTAATTTGAATTTAGTTTATAATCATGAAAATGCATAATGTTAGTTAAAAGCATTATAAATTCATAAAAGCGAACGTATCCTCTTTTAAAAAAGTGATGGCCTTTGTTTTGAAGCATTTAATACGCGATTCTGATTGGTCGAGAACATGATGGTTATAATGCAAGATCATGACGTCTTTAGATTTTATTTCTTTTTTTTTTGTTTTTTATATTAATCAATTTCATAAACGGTAAGCTAAAAATATAATGTTAATATTATGTTTTTATGTTTTCTTTTATAGTAGAATTATTTTCTTCAAGCGAAATAGGCATAGATTATATATGACTAAAAATACACGGCCTAATCGACTATTGAAATGAAAATGATAAAATAGATACTGAAGATGTGTTACAAATTTCAGTTCTCAGTGAATAACCATTTTTTCAAAATTCTATTTTATTCTACAATCTTAGCTTTATTTTGGAATTTTCGAAAACTGGTTAGTCGCTGAGAACTAAAATTTGACACACGAGCCATTAGTATATTTCTCATCACGCCTATGCAATATGACTGATTTTCTTTAAGCGGAAGTTTAATTTTGTCAAATTTTAGTACGTTATATAAAATATTGTTTTATTGTTTTTCAGATTACAGAACTAAATGGAGGATGCTCAAGTAAATGTTCCAGATCGTAGAATGCAGCACGATGCTCCGGACAATAAAATTCTTGGGGAACAGGATCTTCCAATAGTAGATCATCAAATGGAGTTTTCTTCTGATCAAGATATTAATTAATATCTATTCTTAACTTCGGAGAGTAATCATGCGAACGAGAAAAATTGTATCCTTCCCCGGCTGTGCCTTATGCGCGCATTCGCAAGCGGTACGAATTCGTCCATATTCCTGCACCGGTGTGAAGGTCATAAGGGTAGAAAAACCCAAGAGACTCCAAAAAAAGTATCTCTTTTCGTTCTTTCTATGCGTAGTAGCGATTATGTAACACATCACATGTACACACCAAACGAAGCAAAGTAGAAATGAAGAAATTGATAAACGATTTTTTTGTAGATCGAGATGAAAAGATTAGTTGTAACACAATTACACGCAGATATCTACACTGTTAAAAAAAGCATTAAATTTAATGCACTTTTCAAGCATATGTGCACTTGAAATTTAATGTAGTTGGTACATGAATGTCAAATTAAGGTGCATGTGCCAAAAATACAATGCATTTTCTTCAAAAAATTACAACTTTAACATTATAATTTTGTTAATAGTACATTAAAAATTAGAAACACACACATGACTATCACTTTAATGCATGTATTCCTCATATTTAATGTATGCGTACATTAAATTAAAAATACATTCACAAACATTTCAATGTAAATTTTAATGCAGTCGCATTAAATTTCAAGTATAAATGCAAAAAATTTAATGTTGAAATTAATAAAATATATTTTCTGCATTTATACTTGAAATTTAATGTGACTACATTGAAATTGTTGTGAATGTACTCAAATTTAATGTACTTCCATATTAAAATTCATGCAAACATTTATTATTTGTAGTCAATGCCTGAATTTTAATGTATGCGTACATGAATAGGATAGGTAGATGAACATATGCGACGTCCTGCCATGTAACATTATATGTTGTGATAGCTCAGAGGATAACATGTCAAAATTGTAATTTTTTGGATCGGGTTCAAATCCCTTATAGAACTTTTTTTTATATTTTTTTTTGTTAATAAATTAAGTCTTATTTATTTTATATGTGAATATTGACTATTTAATAATTTTAGTTTACTTAATTTAATTAACAAGAATACATTCACAACAATTTCAATGTATTTTAATGTAATCGCATTAAATTTCAAGGATAAATCCTGAAAATCTAACGCCAACATGAATAAAATAATAAATGTTGTACAATAATTATTGTTTAATAATAATAGCTTTTTTCTCATATAATGCTCAAACTCAATTTTGCGAATTTCTCTTAAGTGCGAAATAAATGTAATATACAAACAAGGACTCGTGGTCAAGTGGACTAGGTGTTGGACTCTGAATCGGAAGGTCGCAGGTTCGAATCTCATCGAAAGAAAAGTTTTTTCATTTAAGGGGATGCCGATCTTAATATATAATATTGTACATTGTATCATCAATTTAAAATATATTATAATATAATTAAGATATAATTAAACTATAATTAAAATATAATTTAAATCTATATAAAATAAAATTTGAAGTATAAAAATTGTTCATTGAATGTATATGGTCTTTAGGAGTTAAACTTGTACACGGAAAGATTCAAATTCAAATCCGATAATTTTTATTTTTTAAATTCAACCAAAGCATTTGAATTTTAATGTTATAAGTGCATTAAATTCAATGTACATTTACATTAATTTCCAAGCATATCTATTTAACAGTGTAACTTGAAAATTAATGTACAAGTAAATGAAATTTAATATTTCGAAAAGAAATTTGCTTCCAGTAATTTTACATTAAATTTCAAGTAGATATTTTTAACAGTGTACTCACTCGCACGTGAAGCAAATGAAGGATAAAATAAACGATAAACAAAGTGACGAAATATTAATGATGTTTGTGTGGAAAATCAAAAGCAAAAAGGAATGTTTATAGAAGGTACTTTTGATTTTTGATAATGGGCGAGAGAAAAGCGTTTATGTGTAGCGAGCGAAAGGGAGAGAGTATGCGTGAGTGAGAGAGAAATAGAGAGAGAGAAAAAGATAGTGAAATGTATGAACAGTGCAAAAGTGAATGATAAACAGAAACGAGTAAGAAAAAAACAAGAAAAAAGCAGGCATTGATCGGTAAATTCATAATTCCATTATGAAATGGAAATGTTGTTGAAAAGCAAATGTTTTTTTCATTATGAAATGAATGTTCCAAGACATTGTTTTCATTAATCGAATTACGTTATACTGTGAGAATAAATATCCTTTTACATTTAAAAGAAGGCAATTTCCTGCGAAGTTAGCTTTTGCTATGACTATTAATAAATCACAAGGTCAAACCTTTAATAATATTATTATAGATTTGCGAAGGGACGTTTTTAATCACGGACAGTTATATGTAGCTATGTCCAGAGTTAGATCTTGGGATTCCCTAAAAATATATCTTGGAAATCAAAGAACAGGACTGCAAATAAAAAATTATGTATACAAGGAATTATATTTATAATTTCTTTTAAGATAGTTTATATGCATATAATCGATTGACGCATCATAATTTATCAATATAATTGATATTTTTTATATTTTGCACAACATGATTATAAACTCAATTTCCAAAAAATATTTTAATTAATTTATATATAAATTATTATAAAGTTTTAATTTCTATTTATTATGTAAATAGCTTATTATTCATATTTTTCTCTGATAATTTATATTTAAAATTTACAAAAATAATGCTGTTCTGCGTGTAAATAAGAACACTGAAAAACAAACTCATATCGCGCGCGCAGCGCGCGCTGAATTCCTAGTATGTAATAAAATAACAATATTTTTAAATTAATTTTAAACAGAACAAATTTAAATTTATTTAACTATTTTTCAGTGTGATGCAACATACCACTAAAATAACTAACTACGTTAGTAAATACTGGTAGACTTAAAAACCGTCGAACGTTTATTGTCAACATAATCTGTAAATTTAAGAAACTTTTAATATACAATTATTTTACTTTTAATATAACATTATTTTTAATGATTTATTTCGAGAAATAAAAGTATTCTTACATTCAAAAAACCGATAAAGTATAGAAATTAAAAATGCCTAAACGTCCTTTATCAAATCAGGTTTAACCTGTTTACATAAAGTCGAAGCAGCAAACTCTATTTAAGTCAAATGAAATTCTAAAATAAATGCAGAAGAAAGCCAAAGTATTTGTGCAAATGTAAGTACAATAATTTTTGAATTTATATATTTAATTAATTATAATAATAAATAATAATTATAATTTCAATACATTTATTGTAGGTTAATTTTCACGGAGAGATGAATGATTGCCCATAAAATGCAGTCACAAGAGATAATTCATCAATCACAAGTATTCGATTAATTTCTTATTCCTTTTGGGGAAATAGCTCTCGATAAGTTTCACTTACAAACAATTTCTTCAAAGTAAGAGTTAAATTCCTATTTGTATTTTTAAATAATATCTTGTTTATAGATTAATTTAAAGTAATCAGAAAAGTAACCTCTAAATTTTCTATCACTAGATAACCGTACTGAAATTCAAGAATTCTACGATTATGACAGTGATAATTGTATCAATAATGAGGAAAGCGAGGAAAGCATTTGTACCCAGAAGCACCGACAAAAAATAATAAAATACTAGATTTAGATCTGTAATTTTTTTTATTCTTATATAAACAATAAGAAGCATAATATTAAATGAATTATGTTACTAATATTATTCAAATATTATTAAATATTTACAAAATGAGCCTAGGAGGAAGTCTTTGAGGCCATTTACGTAATTGAAAATTTAAAAACTACTTAAATCTATTAATTTCTATAAAAATTCTTAAATTTATTTAGTTTTAGAACTTTTTCAATTCCTTAATCAAATAATTGCGAATTCTACAACTCTTCTCTCTCTATTTTCTCTCTACCTCATCAAAATTCATGCACCGATGGGACCTGTAGGTTACCTTGCCTAAAGTGTCCATAAAAGGTGCAACTTTCGGCACGGAGAGAAAGCATGGATGATATGTTCGACGGCCGCCGACATTGACATGCACGAGTGAAGCGAGTGCCATGTGGTCGGGGCGGCCGTCGAAAAAAACATTATTAGTAAAAAATAATTAAATAACTTGTAAATTATGGAAATAGCGTTTGTAACGTGGCGCTTTTTTGCCCATTACTCCGCGTGTCAGTTTGATTAGTGAACAAGCAGCCAGATGGGAAGTCCCTCCACCACTGCCTAAAATTGCGTTAGAAATAGTATTTTTCCGCGGCAGCGCTTTTATATTCCAGGGGAAGATGCCTCGGCCAAGATACCTGCAGATGCGCACCAAGGCTGGCCAGGTACCGATCGCCGTCGTCATCGGAGGCGCGCCGTTGCTGCGATAACAGCCAAGGGCAACGGAGGGTCCAGTTCGTCTAAAAGATGAGTATTGCCTCCCATTTAATTTCTCTCTATTTAAGCCTGCGAAATATTGCCTGAAGGCAGTGATGCCGAGCCGCACAAAAATAGGAAAATTCCACCATATTTACCGTATACAAATATCGTATTTTTCTCCACGAGAGCCACAAATCGTATGCAAAAATGCGTATTTGAGGTTGGAGTGGAGAAAAGTTATTTAACTTAATTCCACAGTTAAATGAGTAATAGATCTAGGTCATAAAATTACTTAGTTATTTTCAAAAACCTCTTTCCGAACACTTTACGAACTCTTCATGAATCCTTTCTTACTTAAAATAATGTACTGAAATTAACATTCTTATAGAATTCCGTACACTGATTAAAAAGTATTCTATACGAGTACTGTATGAACTTATCCTGACCTCTTAATGAATTACGGTTAGCAAGAATATATTCATAAATAAATGTCATGAGAGTTCCAAAAAAACACTTATAGTGCACTTTACGAACATTTCATAGTATTTGTAGATTATGCGCCAAAAAACTCAATAAGTATACTTTATGTACTCTGCATATGAGTATATACAGATCTCATTTATCATTCTCTATTAATACATTTTCAAAGAGAGGGATTATTCTTTAATAATCCTAATAGAAGGATAATTCTTTATGAATTATACTACTATTCTATATAAGCAGAAAAACGGACATACCCTGAGCACTTCAAGAATTTTATATGATTAGTTTTTGATCAAAATATAAATGGAAAAAGAATACTTAATTAATTCGTAATGAATACAATGTATTCATTACCGACATCAAGCTCTGGTACCGAAGAGCTGGATCCCCGTTAACACAAAAAAAAAACCTAATACGAATTACTATTTTTGTATAGGAAAGAAGTACCAGTCTTGATCAATCAGGATTTTTTAGCATATCCGTCCACCAAATAATTTAAAATTCAATAACTAGATGGCGTGTTGAAAAATCGTAACTCCCAAGTGATTGTAAATTATCTAGGTTAGTATATAAGAAAAATAAGTCTTTTTTAGACACCGTGTGGGAAACGGAGAGGTAGCGTTAAATACGTTAGGGTAGGTCTTGCGTATAAAGTATTTGTATTCAAACAATGGCGTTAAAGTTAAGTAAAAATTGTTTAGTGATCGAAAACGATTTAGGTGTTTGAATAATTGAAATAAATAAATTTTGCAATTAAGTCTCTTTAAGTTAAGATGTGAGCAATATTCCAATGATAAAAGAAAATTACTATCTTAAATATCAGAACTTACTATTTTTCTTAGCCGTTACTGGTATTAACAAAAATATCTATTTTTCATAACAATTTTTGATGCGGTGCAAGACTCATTCTTTCGTATAAAAAATGGAAACTTTTAGTATGAATTTTCACCATTTTTAGTAAATTTTTTCTCTCTGTGTAAAGCAAGTTTTGCTTCAAATTAGAGTCGAGAATCGGAGTAGTAGTCGGGAATCGAATTTCATGCGAAGACAGAAAGTAGAAAAAAGACGGCGAGTCCACTTATTCCCGCTTGTGGCGGTCTGGACACACCTGTACCCTGGGAAAAGGAGAACTAGCCGAAGCATATATCTTTCGTGACCTGGCGGCGTCTACAATGCGTCTGGCGTTAAAAAAGAACCCTTGGAGGAAGTGAATTGAAAGGTAGAGGTTTGTGAATTTCAGGTAGAAAAGCAGTGAAGCGGAGAAGTGCTGTAAAGCAGGAAAAGGCAATAGTAGCAGTTCGAGTTCGAGAGAGAATAGTATGTTATACATCAAGTGCGTAAAATTCGATTTTACAAACGAGTAGCGATTGACTACACAAGTGGCCGGCGAAGCTCCCCCCCATCAAAAAACACTGATTAATTTTTTTCAACTCTTCCGACCGCCAACCGATCGCTACACAGAAATTACGTGCACTAATGACGATCAGTAACCACGATCCAAGACAATTTTCTCTGTAATCCCGTCAAAAATCACTTCTACATATCTACGATATATATAGGTATACTGCGCGTGCACAAAGGCCATTTCGCGAATATCCACTTTTTTATTCAACAAAGACTTTCAGATTTGTGTCTAAATGAACTCGCGGACCCTTTGATACACGATTATCTAAAGGTATTATTATTGATGAAAAACACAATTTCATAACAAAAACTATAAGGTTAATTTTACACACTATTTTTCGTGTGTAAAATGCAATTTTACACATAGTATGCGTGAAAGTAAAAAAGATAGAGCCTACGTTTATTAGTTATATTATTCCTCCTTATTCTTTATTCCTTAGTCATGTAACATGTGCAGGCCCTTAAACGTTATTGTTTTTGTTATGAAATTGTGTTTATATATTATTATAAAACACATCACTCAGCATATCGGTCGCGGCGACGCGCAGGGTGGTAAAAAGTTATTGTACCCTAAATATTGATGATAAATATCAAAGTTTTGTTATATTTCATTAAAAGCAATAGTTTAATAAGCAATAGTTTAGACTTAAAAATTTACACTTAAAAAAACATTAAATGTAATGCAAATAATGGAAGCTAATTTCATCGGCGTACATGAACTTTACCGAATATAGATTAAATTTTATTTAATTAACATTAAAATCAATGTAAAATGTAAATTAATCATAATTCATGTACGCCGATGATATTTGCTTCCAGTATATGCATTAAAATTCAGGCAGTTTTTTATTCATGAAGATTTTTTGTTAGGTCCTCAGGTTTGAAATTAAAAACATTAATTTTTACTTTATTAAATAATGAATTTTTATCTTTTCCAAGTTATAACTGACTAAATTAGGCAGTTTTTTTTTCTGTAATTGGGATTACTAAGTTACCCACAAACCCTAAATTCTACAGTTTTTTGATTATAAATTAAAATATTTTAAACTAATGAAAGCACTGTGTAACCGTACATATACTAATCAAATATCGAGCGTCATACGATTGTATATGCAGCAGAACCGTCGAATGATGTCGCGAAAATTACTAGTAAATACATACTCGCTGCTACTAAGACTGCTCGCTCTCTCGCTTACCGGCTACTTTGCGAAGAACACCACTGGGTAAATCGAGACCCCGCTATCGAAGAGCCCCGACTACGAGCGTCGTGGATAACGTGAACCAGTGGGTGATGACCCACCGAAAAACTTGTTAAACAATTAAGTTAAATGGTTATTTTATACAATAAAGAATTTACTCACTAAATAAAAACCGCTTAGTTATTTAATATATAAATGGATAATATAACTTAATTACAACTGAAATGAATCAATAAAAGTGAGTCAAGTCTATTCTCTTTTTTAATAGTTATAACTGAACTCACAAACCCTAAATTTGACAGATTATTTTGAGTGTAACTTAAACCATATTTAACCAGTAAAAGTACTGATATCAATTAACAATGTAGAATCAAGCTGGTTCTTTTTAAGCAGTTACATAACTAAATTCACAAACAGTACTTAAGAATATTTCATGGAATACTTAGACTTGCCTTTTTTTTGTATATTCAATAGAAAATAATAAAAAAAACTTGCATTTTAATAACAATTTTAAATATTTTTGGAACTTTTTTTTTCATTTTTTTTTTGTAAATACACAAAAATATTTATAAATTACACGGAATACATTTTTTTCTTTCAAAGTTATTTTCATAAGCGTGTATTAAAATGTACTATAATAAAATTATTTTGAAAATTGGTGAAATTGTTACATTTGTTTATATTTATCAATTTTGCAAATAAGATATAATACTAGAGTCAATGCAAGAAAAATCGGGGGCTGGTCTTGTAGATGATGTCCAGGTGTCCAGGAACACCCTCAGGAAGACGGGACGTGGTCTGTAGGAAAGCCCACCTCGCACCTGGTTAATGCGGGAAAATTGAGGGCTGTTCCCGTTTATATATATAAATAATAATAACTTCGAGGCGCTGAAGGCGTCACCAACCCTCTTAATATAGCTGTCCCAGGAGAGAAGACGAAGAATAATAACTGGATCTTAAATATTGAAAATCGAAAAGAAATCCCTCACTCAGAAGTAGATAATTTAATAATTTAATTAAATGATTGATATTTTGCACAAAACTTTTACTGCATTAAATATTGACTTATTAGTTAATAATAAAACTTAGTTAATAGTATAATTAATAAATATCAATTAACTATACTAATATTTAATATAAAAAATGCGTGGATTAAAAAAGAGTTAGGTTAAAACCCAATATCAACGTATAGAGTAAGTCATTATTTTACTTAGACTTGATTTTTTTACTTGCATCTTGATTAACCTTTAGAGTGCCGGGATTGAGAAATTTCAAAAGCCCGGTTTTTCTACAAAAAAATGAGTTTAGTTTAGTTTTGATTAGTGAAAAAACATATGACGCCTACTGGCGTCATCTCGGCCCTCTAAAGATTAAAAGTTAAAGCCGTACACTATGCAATAACTGAAATAAAAAACCATATCTTTGGAAAAGAGCAGCAACAATTTTTAGAGAAACTCCTAGACCATGGACTCACATTTAACATTGATAACATCATACATACGCAATAATTCAACGACCTTTTGAAAGTAGTTCCTGAACTTAAAAGATCTTTTGTAAGTTAGATTTTGATAAAACAGCAATAAGCTTGAAACATATTTTATCATGTAAGAAATAAGGAATTTATTCTATTATTCACAGCTGTTAAGATCAGCCCAGCTAAATCGTTTAAGTTTAAAAATTTTAATTTTACACTATATTTAGGTAAAAAGTCAGAAATCTTCAATATCTAAAAGCAGGAATAATATTTACTAGTACTTGATTAAAATTTTCTTTTTTAAACAATTAACTTATTATACAATATCATGAATATATTATACATAAAAAAATTATCGGCTTTTCGCGTCGCAACCTTTACAGCTGCATTTTACGGATCAATATCTCCGCAAATGATGTAAAAATTAAAAGCAATCATCCGTACGGTGCACCGACTTAACAAGTTCCAAAGGAAAAAATGAGAAGAGAAAAAGAACGTGCTCGCCACTTACCGATTTGTTACCGATCTGTCGGACTTTGCAAGGCAAGTAGGCGTGAGTGCCGACTTGCACGGTGACGTTGGTCACGTTGTGCGCGTCGATGTAAGGACCCGTGTAAAGGCCGCCGTATCGCTTCACCAGCGAGTGAGATCTCGTGCTTACTCCTGCAACGAAGAGAGAATAAAGGAGGTTAAAGGCTGATAAGCATAAACATGTGTATTAAACTACTGGCGCCTTTTTTCCTACTTGTGGGACACGCGATTGAGCTGATTTCAGAGGCGTATTAATTAGCGAGCGCGTTTGGCAGTTTTTTTATCCGATTAGTATATGATCCGCGTGAAGGCAAATCGATCGCGCCAATTTACGTTTCGAACTAATGAGTTGCTTTGATAATAAAAAAAGGGAGAATCATGCGACATTTTTTCCTTTTTCGAAATCAAGCTTACAACGTGCAATTTTCTTGTACTGTGTAAAACATTAACACTAGGTGAAACGATAACACGATTATCGCATTTAAGGATTGAATTTTAAACTGTAGAGCAGTCGAAAAGAATGGAGTTAATGAAAATTGCTGTTATCGATGCTAGTGTTACTGAAAAAACTATGGGGAGAAGAACATTGGTAATAAAATGTCACATGAGGTTACAAATAATTTTTTTATTCTTTTATGTATATAACGTACGTATATTCACGAACGTATATTACCTATCTTACGTAACTAATGTTAAGTAAGTATGCGCAAAATCGTATCTTTTCACACGGTAATCCAGATAGTAATAGATTTCTATTTTAGTAGTAAAAAGTGATTTCTAGTCTCGTGTGGCGTCTACACACGAGCAAAGCGAATATAGAAATGTATTATTAAGTTATTTTTAAAAAGTTTACATTAAAATAAAATTGTAGCGATTAGCTTTAAATGCTGTTTAACACGGCAGCACAATTTAATTAATTTTTAAGATTTATTTTGCATTTACTTACACTGATTATAAACAGGATAGTTTATTTTAGTTCAGACAAATTTGAAGTAATCTATCCAGGAAGAAAATTTTCACAACTTATATTGAAACAGAGGGAAACAAGAAGACAACATTTTAGATAAGAATGGTTAAATTCAGTGGTGGACACAAGCCAGTCATCTTAAATTTGATGTTCAACTTCCTCTTCTAGATCTTTTGAAGGTCAAACTTTTGTGCCAAATTGTGAAAAGACAGGAAATTTTATGTTCAACTGTTCATCGATATTAGATGTGGTCGTTACCACAATAATGATTCTGCGTTTGAGTTTGATCATGACAAGAGGAAATAATAATATAAATTTTTCACGACGTACCAAAACTCAATAAACATGTCAGAGAGAATTTAAAGTTTACATTTCACGAAAATAATGTCGGGTTCATTGACAAAAAAAAAACAAGGCTTCGGTGTATTTGAAAATGGGAATACTTAGAAATGCAACGAAATATCTAAGAGTTAAAAGCATGTACCCAAAAGTTTTTATTACTCTAGACGTTCAGCAATAGACGGAGAAAAGTCACATAAGCGCTGAAGTTGTGGCACAGATATTCATCCTAAAAATGCAAGACCATGGGACAATGCGATAAAATGGACCGGCGAAATTCTAAATCCCATCGAAAGAAATTGTTTAATAACGAGTTTACCCACATTTTGCACGGTGTTTAGTCCCTTATAAATAGAAAAATTTCAGATCAGATTTTGGCATAAGATCTCACGTAACAACTTACCTAAGATCTCACGTAAGAACTTACCTAAGATCTCACGGAAGAACTTAGGTAAGATCTTACGTAAGATTTTTCAATAGGTGGTCATATTGATAATGAACGAACAATTGTAAATCTTGTAAACGCTTGCAAACCTACGTGACGCTCAGTACACGTCTTCTTACACCTTATGGCTTAATTCGCCGCTACGCTCTATGTAAATCACTCACTCAAAAATGTTGTTAATCAACTATGACGCATGAAGTGTGATTTTTTGTGTAAATTGAACTTTTCTTCAATTTTTTCATATTTTCGCACATTAAAATAATAATATACTAATTTCTTGCTCCCCTCCCCGAAAGTACGTACTTTCATGTCAGCCATACATTCCAGAAAGTGTAAGATTTCTGGTCTCCCTCACGACTCTTACTTTGCTTGGCAGCTCGATGCTAGCGCGCTCTTTCGATTTAATTTCTATATTCGCGCACACGTAGTGATACCGTACGTATATTTATCTATCTCGTGAATAACATTTGAGGAGCAAACTGCTATCATAAATCTAACCTCAAAAATTAGATCTCGTCGTATTTTTAAACTTGTGCAAAAGTCTGTGAATTATACGGGAAATGACCGACAGCTCATCTGAAGGATCTGTAGACGAGGAAGAAGTTTTAAGAAACTTCCATTTAGAAGCAAAAGATATTATTGAAAATGATACGTTGACAAAAAAGATCGATATCTCCTTAACTATAATAATTACAAAAATTGGCAATCGAAGAATCAAAATTCTCTCTCAAATTCTTAGGAAAACAATTTAATAGTTTATTTTACAGAATTAAAAAAAAGGTTGTCACCACCTAGTTTATGGAGCATATGGAGTATGCTCCGTAAAACGTTAAGTGTAAATGAAAATATTAATATTAGTAATTTTTTAAATTTAAAAGCTCTGATAAAAAATAATGCAAAGGGTTACAAGCCCAAGAAAGCTTATACTCTCAAATGGAATCAAATAATGACCTTTATTGAAACAGCGCCGGATTACACATATCTAGCTGCAAAAGTAATAATTTTTTTCATATTTACATTTAAATTAATTCTTTACTTATTATACTCTGTTCAGTTGCATTATTTTTTTATGGTTACAGGTTATGCTTATAGTTGGAGTTTGTGGTGCAATGCGTTGTTGTGAAATTAGTAATTTAAAAACTGTAGATTTTGAAGATTTAAATAATAAATACCTTATTTCAATCAAGGATACCAAAAATGATTACAGTGGCCAATTCATTGTTGGTGAACTGTTTTACAAAAAAATTAAAGAATATATTAGTTTAAGACCAAGTGATTATGAAAATGATAGATTTTTTCTTAGATATGAAAAAGGAAAATGTGTGCGTCAAGAGATTGGGAGACATACAGTTGGTAAAACTCCAGAGCGAATTGCATCCTTTTTAAATCTTGAAAATAAACAGAGGTATACTGGTCACTGCTTTCGGCGTACAGCAGCAACCCTTGCTTCAGAATCAGGTGCAACGCTGCAAATGATAATGCAAATGGGCAGGTGGAGATCAAATGCAATAGCTCTAGGTTACATTGAAAATTGTGAGAAGAATAGACAATTAATTTTTAATCATATTACTACGGATCAAGAGGCATCAAATGCACAGGTGAAAAATGTACAACCCACTCATGAAGTTACGCAAGAAAAGCCATCAACGAGTGCACAATTGATCGTTGCAGAAAAAGCTCAATTGGATTTTGATTTAGTATGGAATGATTTTTCAGACGACTTTAACTACAACCATTTGAATTCAATTCAAGGTAAACATTTAAAATACTAGTTTTATTACTAAAATTAAAAATATAACTTTTAATATTTTTTTACTTTTTGAAAAGACAAAACTATAATACTTTATCTACTTTTTATTTAGATGGAGCTGTACAAACTAATAACTGTACTATTCAAAGTAAATTTATCACAGCGAGTAATAAAAAATTACTGACACCATCACCGACTAACAAATCAAAATCCAGAAAACCTTTTGGAGCAAAGCCACCAGTGGAACTTATTTTCAAGAATGAAATTACTACACCTAAAGTTAACGGTCAACAGGCACAGTCAGTAAATGTTAACTGAGTTACTCCCCCAGTACCTGAAGTCAACAATCAACTTATTCAGTCACCCTTGAACAAGAAAAGAAGAATTCTTGAAGAAACAGATGAGAATCAAAATTGTAATTCAAGTTTAAATAACCAAGGAGTCAAATTTGAACAGAACACTTTCAACAATTGAGTTTTTAACATTACATATAAAAATTCTGACGAAAATAAATCTTAAATTTATTAAAAACTATTATATTAATGTAATAAGCTACTTGAAGAGGTGAAAATAGTTAAACATTTTACCTTTTAGTATTTATTGTTAATTTTGAATTATTGCCCGCCCCGACCAGCTAAACCTCGGCTTCGCCTCGATCCAGCAAAAGTCGGGCGGGCAATAATACCAAATTCCATTAAAACATAACCACTAACAACAATAGAAATCGTAGCAGTAATCAAACAGCTGTGCTGTGCAATTAATTATTAATTACTAAACGTACTTTCGGGGGCGGAGCATGAAAAATAGTATACAACACACGGCCAGAAAGTTGAATGTCCTGACGTGCGTGGCATAATGTCCTCGGCTTCGCCTCGGATATTTGCCATCGCACGCCAGAAAATTCCACTTTCTGGCCTTGTATAGTAATATACTAAATTAAAACAAAGTTGAAAAAATCTGAAAATATTCCGCATTTTTTACGCAATACTCTATATAAAAATACATTTTCTTTCCTATAAGTTTATTTCTATTATTTTAATTTGCAAAGATGTAAAAAAATGAAAAAAAGAATCAATTTTCGCGAAAAATTATACTTTATGTATGGTGTTCATTTTTGAGTGAGCGATTTTTTACATAGGGCTTGGAAAAAGTTACAAAATGCTGTACTTCCAATTTTTATGCAATTTTTTGTATTCATTCCAGAGATTAGGGAGAGATTGCTGGTGAGGTATAGCGAACCCGTGACCGTCCGATTCAGCCGTGCACTAGTGCCGCCTCACGGATGCGTATAAGAACCAGACGCATATAGCCTTCTCTCCCTCTCTCGTTTCTTTTCGTGGGGTGGGGTACAAATTTTTATGCCAGCAGGTAATTAATTTTGAGAGCCCTATATATATTACTATACGTTTTAATAACATAAACGTGTATAAAGTTTTATATGTTTCATTGAACAATATAAACAATTATAATAATAATATAATGATTCAATTAATACTGAATTAATTTATAATAGAAGGTGAAAAAATGCTATTTGCAATTGAAAAGTATATATTGTTGTATAAATTTAAAATAAATATTATAGATAAGGCATATATCTGGAAATTTTAATTTTAATAATTTTGTTTTTTTATATACAGGGCGTCCAAAAAATTCCGAAACACCTTAATAATTTTCCAGGTAAACTGATTTTGGACACTTTTTTATTAATTTTTTATAAATTCAAGATTTGCATGTTGCGCATCAACCATATTTACCATCGGTTAGCTCACTGCCAAGAAGTAAATGGTGTTCAATTGGTGCATTTAACCTAAAGAACTGGAAATTCAGGGAGCACAGCAGCTTCATTGTTAGAAAATTGGTATAAAAGGTGTCTTATATCATGGAATGACCGAGTACAAAATTTCAATTATTTGTTGTGTGTGTAATGTTGTGTAATGTTGTATGCGCAAATGTGAGAGGCAAGGGGACTTACGCTAATCAAGCACCCCAAAGGGGACAGATTTTACTACGTCCACATCGTTGTTCCTGGGTAATGCTAAAAATAAATAAGAAAATTCAAAGTAAAATGTCCTTGAAGGGCATCGTCAAGGCCGTGCAGAGCGTCACCATTGTATGCACCTTGATAATGGTAATAGCTTCTGTGGTACAAAAATTAAGAATTTCCTATGTCAAGAGGTTTCCAGACCTTGTTCGAGGTTAAATGATCTTGTATGACCATCAAGGTCATCCTTGACCCATGACTTCACATGTTTGGACGTAAAATTATCTGCTCTTTCGATTTCCGTTGTCAAAAATAGGGGTTCCCAGTTGAAAAAACAAAGTTGACCTTGAAATAACCTTGAAAGTCAAACCCAAGGTAAAATCCTAGTTCACTATTAAATTCCATGACAAAAGTTACATCTAGATTGACCTTGACCTTGTCCAAAATGAGTTTACCTGGTAAATTGTTAAGGTGTTCCGGGACATTTTGGACACCCTGTATGTCCGTATATATGTCATATTTGTATTTACATGCTAGTTAATCGTTATCTAATTCAGTAATATTTAAAAAACTATAAATAGGTGTTGCATGTATTTAACACTAATTACACAGGTCTGCAAAATCAGACGTAATTTTTAGCGTAGAAAACGAATCCGGGGTTCAAATCGCCCTAGCACGTCAGGATTATGAGATATCCTAACTTAAAAGTGCAAAAATAATTTTTTTTGCTATTTTTGAGGCTATGTAGCACCACGGCGTGCTTAATCAGAAAACAATTAACTACACCTTAAAGTATAAGTCTTGCACTTGCAAATGCCGTTGAGTTTGCTCAAATAGCTCATTTCTGCATCGAGATATACCATTTTGAATTTTCCAAGTTTCATGAATTTTTTTGTTTACTTTATTTGGTGTACTCACATAGCACTGGAGAGAAAGTGTTTGACTAATCGCTTTTCATTAAAAAAATAAACATGTAAACCACAAATAGGTTAATCTGACTTAACCCTTAAGTACTCTATCCATACGTACCTTATCAACCCTAAAAATCACCCCTACTGACCCTCAAGCAGGCTAACCTACTTAACCCTCGGTAGAGCAAGTTTAAACGACTGGTTCCCTTTAAAAAGATGATACCACAGTCACAACTGGGTTAGGCAATCTCAATTCTGATGGATCTTATGCCTACACACCATAAAGTCTATTTCACCCATAAAGTTCCCTCGCAACCCATAAAATCCCTTTCCACCCCGTAACCGGTTGACCCACCTAACCCTGGGTAGTGCGAGTTTAATCAACAGTTTTCTTTAAGCAAACTTAAATGTCGGGGTGCTGGATTTACGTGAGTCCCCTCGCCTCTCACGAACTGGTATCTTCGATTTTTGTGTGTCTTTTTGTTGTTTACGAATTAGGAAATTTGATTTTCATATGGCCTTTTGCTGATCGCTTTCGTCATCCTTGTAAAATCGTTTTTTCTTTTCTTCTAATGTTCTTGTATTAGATCGTCTTTTGTGTTTGGCATTTGGCTCATCAAGTTAGAGACACCAGCAATAGTCTGCCAACATAGATGGCGACCATTTTCCCTGATAGCGACGTTCCATTTCTTTAAGATCTTGGTGAAAACGTTCTCCTTGTTGTTCACTTTCATCACCTAAATTCTTTGTGAACCAATTCAAATGAGAATGCAAAACGTGTAATTTAATGCTCATGTTGCAGCCTAGTTTTTTGTAGTTAGCTAGCATTTCTTTCACTAAATTTTCATAATCTTTTTCTTTGCTAAAAAACCTTTGAAAACTTTTTTGAAGCTGGTCCAAACATTCTTTTCAACGGGGGTCATCACATTTTCAAATTCAGTTGACGTATTTGTGGCCCAAAAAAATACCTTCTTTTATTTTCGCATCACTTAAACCGGGAAATTTGTCCACAAGATACTTAAAACAAGCACCATTTTTATCAAGAGCCTTTACGAATTGCTTCATGAGTCCTAGTTTAATATGAATTGGGGGTAGTAAAATTTGTTTGCTATCAACTAAAGGATTTTCGAGAACGTTTGGAGCTCCAGCTTTAAGAGAGTTATGTATAGGCCAATCCTTTTGGATATAATGCTGATCCTTATCTCTGCTATCCCATAAACAAAGAAAGCACGGATATTTTGTATATGCTGATTGAAGTCCAAGTATCATCGATATGATTTTCAAATCCCCACATATCTTCCATTTATGCTGTTTGTAATCAGGACAGTCTTAACATTTTCATAAGATTTTTTCAAATATAAGGAATGAGCAATAGGTATAGAGGCATATTTATTTGTGTTATGCAGCAAAACTGCTTTTAAACTCCTCTTAGATGAGTCAATAACTGAACTCTCGACGAGTTCACAGAGAAATCGGCATAACAAAATCAACTTTTTTGAGAATTCTTAAATCCCTTAAGTATCATGCTTACCACATTACGTTGGTTCAAGAGCTTCAAGATAATCACTTTCAGCAGCGAATTGAGTTTTGCCAATGGGCTTTACGTATGATAGAGAATGATCCAGATGTCTTTAGGTATGTCCTTTTTTCCGATGAGGCTAAATTTCAGAGTGACGGAGAACTCAATAGGCACAATAGTCATTATTGGTCGGATGAGAATCCTCATTGGTACAGAACGGTCAATCATCAAAGGCGTTGGAGCATTATGGTATGGTGTGTGATCGTAAACGGTTATTTGCTCGGTCCTTATTTTTTCGAGGGCAATGTTGCTGGGAACTCCTATTTACATTTAATAAGAGATCAGTTTCATGAATTGATAGAAGATGTTGATCTAGAAACGCGTCGAAGAATGTGGTTCCAGCACGATGGCGCACCAGCACATTTCGCTGTAATCGTACGAAATTTTTTAAATCAATATTATAATGGTAGATGGATTGGACGAGGAGGTCCAGTTAACTGGCCTGCTTGTTCACCCGACCTCACATCTCCTGACTTTTATTTATGGGGTTATTTAAAAAATGTTGTTTTTAAAGAACGACCCACGACTAGAGCAGACATGCAAGAACGTATTCGTCGAGCATGCGCAGCTATACCAAGACAGATATTGCTCAACACCGTTCGCCATTTCCAGAGGCGTTTGAATTTATGCCTTCAAGCTAATGGACGCCATTTCGAACATTTAGGTTAATTGACCACCGCGAGAGGCAAGGGGACTCACGTTAATCAAGCACCCCGACCGTGAGAGGCAAGGGGACTCAGGTTAATCAAGCATAAATAGGGGTTCCCACTTAAAAAATCCTCTGATCTTCAAATGACCTTGACAATTGATTCTTGAAGATCATTCAGCTGACCGTCTTTGTCGTGAACCATTTTTAACATTCACTAGTCTAAATATTATTCAATTAACCTCGAAGTTAATGTTCGAAATGGCGTCCATCAGCTTGACCCATGACCTCGACCCATGACCTTGACCCTTGACCCATGACCTTGACCATGGTCGTACCTGAACGTAGAATTCTCCGATCTCTCCATTTCCGAGATCAAAAGTGGGGTTTCCTAGTTGAAAAATCGATTTGACCTTCAAATGACCTCCACCCATGACCTAAAAAAATCATATCTGAATGTAAAATTTTCTGCTCTTTCCATATCCGAGGTCAAAAATAGGGGTTCCTATTTGAAAAAATCGGTTTGACCTTCAAATGACCTTGACCTTTGACCTCAAGGTCATGGTCAAGGTCACCATCATTTGTCCCCCTCCTAACCCTACAACTTTTGTCTTTAAAGTTTATTTCTATCTCCCTTACTTTCCGACATATTTGAGTGGGGCGATTAAAATGGTCCATCCTGTATACATCACATTTATCGAGGACTTCATCATCTTTAACTTTTTGCTGTAAGAGAGGAGGAGTTAGAGGTTTATCATGAGAATCATAAGAAATTGTTTTTGTTACACTTAAGACATTGGGGTAATTTATTTTATGTTCATTTTTACTGTTAAAACCAAAAGTTTTAGTCAAGCAAAAATAATATTCATCATGATTAGATGGTTCACGCAAAATCATAGGTGTTTTAAAAGACATTGGTGTCGTTGAGCTTGTAGCATTATTCCAACGATTTAAAGTTGCAACGCATGACGTACATGCTACATGTGGAGCCGAAGGCTTATCTTGAGAAATTGGCATATTAAAGTAAGTTTCATAATGAATTTTAATAGATTCATTAATACCTACTTTTTTGTTCTCGGACGTAAAACGACCACAAATGTAGCAAAATTGATCAGGGTCATTAGAACACTTACGAGATCCCATTGTGCACATAAAGTAGCCGTTATAACGGCTGATTTGTGGACAAGCAAACAAATTATTACCAAAGTTTGTCCGTTTACGATAGAAGTATATCGCTTCGCAAGTTATTATTAGCACCAGGTTGAGGTGACACTATCAATAAAATAGAAAAAATAACAATACCAGTTTTTTTTACTATTTAAGAATTCAAGTTTGATAGGTATTATCAAATAAGTTAGTTGTATCAGTTCAGGTTGCAGCTTTTATAAAGCTTAATATAAAGTACTTAACACTCTTACTCGTCATTTAAAGTAATCATACATTGTATAGACTTGAAAACGAATTTTGTTAAATGATTCCATGAAATTATGGTTATAAAAGAATTTTGAAAATGAGATTTAGTAATGAAAATACAAATGTGTACAGAAATACACAGAAACATATAAAATTTTTACATTCATCATTAAAAATGATGCCATCATTGGGCTACAAAATAAGTTAAACTCTACCAAATTTCATAGAATATAAAGGCTCTTGGGTCAATTCAAGCAACTTATACTAATCTTCACTGATTTAGGATACTCAAAGGTATTTTAAGATGTTAAACCTCGAGTCATTTTGGCTTTTAAAAACTTTTAGATGAAAATAATGTCGATTTAAGATTTAAAACTAGAATCACATCTTAAGTATGTATCTACAACAAGATAAACTGCAAACGTCTTGAATTTGGTAAATAACAAAATTACGTTTACTACAAAAGAAAATTACCAATTTTTTGTATACCTAGGATAGGCGGGTTCACCTATTTCCGTATAGGAGTATAAGTATAGCACTTACAAGGGTTTTAAGGATATGTGATGATGAAGTCTATCAGGCTTAAAATAGGGTAGTTCATTGGTGATAGAGCATTCGTTTGCTTAAAGAAAAGTAGTTAGTAATAATCACGCCGCGGTGCTACATAGCCTCAAAAATAGCAAGAAAACACGATTTTTGCACTTTCAAGTTAGGATATCTCATAATCCTGACGTGCTAGGGCGATTTGGACCCCGGATTCGTTTTCTACGCCAAAAATTACGTCGGAAATGACTTAAGGTTTTTCTATAACAACGTCTTACAGACCTGTGTTATTAGTGGGTATTGGGATTTGACATTTTGAGTGGCGCGACCTAGTGTCGAAAAGTAGAAACACTCTAAGCTTGGCGTCCTGGCTACTGTGCATACTGCATAGAGCGTGCGTCGTAAAGCCTTTGCGTTTAGTTAGAGTGTGATTTGTATCAATTGTGGATATTATAAACTTATTATGGAGGCTGCAGTTTTTCCCCCACGCACTAAAAAAAATTTTGATTGCTGTGCAGTGAAAGGTTGTGACAGCAGAGCAAATAATTTGGAGCTTCGTTTCCACAGATTTCCGAAACCGAATGAATGCATCGTCAACATTACAAATGCATTCGGTAACATTGAGAAAGTAGATAAATTAAAAGTATGGAAAATTGCTCTGAAAATAAATACCATTGCTTCCAATACAAAAGTGTGCTCGCTACATTTCCAAAAATCTGATTATATACTACCAGGTTAGTAGCTAATAGTTAATTGATTAAATTTAAATTAACCTAACCTAACTTATATGATTTAGTCATTTAATCAAGTATATATATTTTTTATTATAGATATTCAGTCAAAGAGAAAGCACTTAAAAAAGACTGCAGTCCCTTCCCGTGCTGATAAAAATGAAAAAAAAAAATAAGTTAAGATTGGAAAGAAGAAAAATGAGATCAAGCAGAACAGAAGGCACTTCATCATTATCATCATCAAGTGAATCAATAGTGCAAGAATTACTTCCAGAAATAATTGCAGAAGATGCTAGTGGTATAACTGCAGAGTATAAAAATGAATTAAATAGTTTTAATAAGAATAATCAGTGCAGCGAGCAAGAATTATTTATTAGGTCATTTTTTCCACACTTTATGATGTGTCCAGCTTGAAATACTCGTTCTCCTTCAACGAACTTTCTTTCTGATGGATTTGTTCCAATCCACTCACAAATTTGATTTATATTTAAAAACATTTCCAATAAATAATAATTCACTCCGTATACCTCAAACGTTATCCACAAGCTTACAGTCGCCATATTGATTTACTATATATATTGACCACGCCCCCATGTCAAATCCCAATATAGATAAGTATATGCGGCTTCCTCATTTATATTTTGAATTGAAATATTAGCGGAGAGTTAAATCGGATTCATATCTTTATTGGTGCATAGGCTGTCCATTAATTAAATTGAAATAAATAGTAAATTAAAGAGCAATATTTTTAAAAAAAATAAATGTATAAAAATCAAGCAGCATGAGCGAATGCATCGGCTGTCTACGACAACTGGCGGCACATGCGATTTTAAACAAATGATAGTGCTTTTGTTCGCGCGTCTCGCGGGACGACAGCATTACGGGACGCTATTAATATAAATAATAGATCATTTAAAAAAAACTTATGAGCAAATATTAAATAATTAATTATTTTATTTAATAATAAATAATACAATAAGAATAAAAAAAAAATAATGATGAGAATTGAACCTTCGTACCTAGGCTTACTAGCGAAGGAGCTTAACCGTTACGCTATTAGGTCACTTGTATGTATTACTAAAAAATTATACATCTTGATCTATCTAATTTTCATTTAACAATAATTATAACTTTTTCCATAACAATAATAAGCATAACAATAATAACAAATAGTATTAATAATGATAATGATAATAATAATAATAAATATAACAAGAACAAAAATAACACAAATTTGTCAAATATTTTGTTGTCAATATACATTTTATTTTTTCAAAGTTATAAAAATGATAAATTTCAATTATTACAAAGTAAAAACAAAGAATGGAGGCTAATCAGCCTGTTTTAAAGTCTCCTCCGGCGCTTTTCTCTTGCATTCCCATTCCCAAATCGAGAAACAAGGAGTTAGACAAGCCGTGGCGGGCAGAGTGGGGGAACCCGAGCTAGGTGCGTCTGTTTCATACGCACACCGTCAGGATCGCCGTTGTCGAAATCGCCACGCTTTTTCAACACGGCATTGGCAATCTCTCCCTAATCTCTGTTCATACCATATGCAAGCTCTTGGAAAGAGTTTTTAAACGCATCCCTATTGAAAAATCTTACGTAAGTTCTTACGTGAGATCTTATGCCAAAATCTGATCTGAATTTTTTTTATTTACTAAGGATTAAACACCGTGCAAAATGTGGATAAACTTGTTATTAAAGAATTTTTTTTCGATGGGTCTTGCGATGGGACATGCGTCACGGAAAGCATTAGGCAATATCATACAAATGAGGGCGATAAATCGATCAACGAAAAAGTGCAAACGGCAGTAAAACTCGAGATACAAAGAACACTTTTATAAGCGTGACCTACTAATTATCTAGTTAACAAGAATTTCTCCATTAGATGAATCAACGAAAATTCGGAAATTCATCGATTGGAGGGGATCGAAACGGGTATAAAAACCCTTGCTAAAGGATAGCCAGGAGTTCAGTCGTCATTCCTCCGTAGTACTACAGAGTTCAGTCATCAATCCTCCATAGTACTGTCACGTTAGACAGTGGAAAATTAGTACACCAAACTTAGAATTCTTCACGCCAGGAGAAGCTTGGCCGAGCATAAGCCAAGCGCCCCCGCCGAAAAAAATCAGGTGATAAATCAGTGGCGAATTTGACACGAAATATTAGTTGATTTGTCACCTGAGATATCAACTGACAAAACACCTGACGTATTAACTGCCATATAACCTGTTATATCATCTGATTATTAGGTAATTAACAAAGATATAAGTTAGTCTTATAATTTCGCAAATTGAGCTCAAGTGTTTTTAAAGCGGAACATACAATTCCAATATTCTCACGTGTACTATTATCATTCCATCTGCATGTGCAACTCGTGAGGGGTCGCATGAACAATAGCATAAAGGAACATGCATGGGATTGTGCGATCCTTCCCTGAGGAAAATATCATGCAGGATTTCCGTCAAGATAATCCTTCGTGATTTCTTCTTGTACGGTCTGTTATCCCACAAATGATGTATAAATCCTGCTGTTCCGTGCAAAAAAAAATGCAGGATTTTCTTGCCGGAAATCCTGCATGATATTTCCCTCAGGGAAGGATCGCACAATCCCATGCATGTTCCTTTATTCTATTGTTCACGCGACCTCTCACGAGTTGCACATGCAGATGGAATGATAATATTACACTATTATCAATGTGATAATATTACAGATAATATTACACTTGAAAAGTAAATTAAAAACACTTGAGCTCAATTTGCGAAATTATAAGGCTAAATGATATCTTTGTTAACTACCTAATAATCAGATGATATAACAGGATATATGACAGTTAATATGTCAAGTGTTATGTTAGTTGATATGTCAGGTGACAAATCAACTGATATGTCGTGTCAAATTTGCCACTGACTTATCACCTGATTCAAAAACCAGTAAAATATTTTTTCAGATTGTACACTATTGCTGCGGAAAATTATTTGAACTAATTCAATAGAAGAGCTTGAAATGGTAATAATGAATAATTGTTTCTGGGTAACGCTATGGAAACTTCTCCTTTTTCAATTGCCGATATCAGATGAGGGGGACTTAAGAAACAAATTTTGACCTTGGATTGACCTTAAAGGATACAAACAAGGTTAGGTTTGAGGTCAGCGCTACTTACGATTGAAGAAAACAGCTGAAGTAAGCTTTGATCTATTTCCTTCAATCAAGTTTTTCTGCGAGACCTCAAAATTGAATAACCTCCAAATGACCTTTATGATGAACGGAAAATTATTGATCTCAATGGTTTTGAATGTAAAATTTCCTGCTCTTTCCATTGCTGATGTCAAAAATGGTGCTTCCCATTAAAAAAAATTGACCTAACCTTAAAAAAAACATCAAGGTCATCTTCAAGGTCAAATCTAAGGTCTCCGTTGAATTCCTTGTCGAAAATTACATCGAATATAACCTTGACATTTTTTACAAATAAATCACCTGAAAAGTTATTTGGGTGTTTCCAGACTTTTTGGACACCCTGTATAATTAGTTATATAATACAAACAATATAAGAAATTATAAATGATTATTATAATATATTTCTGTCTATCCGTCCATCCGTTCGTCTCTCTGTCTGTATATAGCGATATCTTGGGAATTATACATTAGAATTTAACCTACCATAGCTCATTCTTTCTGCTCTTTTATTCTGAATTAGGGGGAAGAATAATCTTTTTAGTCTGCTAATTAGTTTTTTTTTTAATTTTAAATTTTTGACTTTCAAAAAATTTATTTTTGTTTTTTTTTAATGATAGAATTGAGATAGAGACACAATTACAAAAACGAATCCTTAATTTTAAATAAAGAAGAATTTACCTGAGTGATATCTGCTAAATTTTAAACTAAATTTATTAAATTGAAGAATATGTCTCAATCTGTATATATATCTCAATAATAAATATATATCTCAATCAGTTTATCGCAATATAGTTGTTACGGATAGGATTACTAGTATTTACCATTGAATATTTTTAAAAAACGAATTTGACGAAAATGCCAATCAATTGTTTGAAAAAAGAAAATTAACCAAAAACGAAAATAAATTGAATATAATATGAAAAAGTATTAAGTGTGTTTTAATCATCTCTTTCGCCAGCAAATATCTTGATGCTGTCGGGAACAATAATATCTATTAACATTTTTCTTTTAAATAGAGAATTTTTCTTATATTTAAATTTTTATAAGAGAGTCAAATTTAGTACCCTACTATCTTATATCAGTTACACGTAAACAATAATTCAGCGTTGGAAATATTCAGTTTGTACTTGACGAAGCCTAAATTGTTGCGGGTCTTTCAAGCGAGCAAGATGTATAAGCTGCCAACATTAACAAGTTTTATTGAAATTAAGTGGAAGTTATGGTTAAGTATAACAAAAAAATTAGAAAGTAAGTAATGAATTATGTATTATTTTCTACTTTATTTTATAGTTGATAAGAATAATCGGTAATTTCCCATTTCTTCATAAAAATAATTTGTAAGGTTTCATTTCATAATAGCATGTAACATTGGAAGTGATCTCCTTGATAGGAATTTGAAAGATTTGAAAGAGTTTAATGTACGTGGTGTTAAAAAAATGAGTAGCATGAATAGTACATCCGTGTAGAGAATCACATTCTAAGCTCTTTTTCCCTTTCGATATTTTTCATAATTATGCCTAATTATCGAGTTATGTTTTATCAAAATCTCCGCTAATTAGCCAATCAGCGCTCGAGTTGATAATGATCCCTGCTCGGCTCTTCCCGCGTGGCTCCCGCTGTTCGGGTAAGCCTCGCCTACCAACACCATCTCGAGCGCAGATTGGCTAATAATCGGAGTTTTTGATTAACCGTAACTCGATAATTAGGTATAATTATGAAAAATATCGAAAGAGAACAAGTTCTTAGAATGCAATTCTCTACACACATATACTATTTGTGCTAGACATTTTTTGAACACCGCATATGTGCAAGTAGGTGGGCTACGCAACATTTATGGAAGTGCATACAAGATGAGGTATTATTTTTACATATTATATCTTTATTAACCTGTAGGGGACGGGAAAGTCACTATAGTGGCTCGACCATGGATAGACACTTTACATATGAGTATTTCCCAATATTAGAGACACATATTCTGTGTTTTTTATAGAAAATAAGGAGAAATTGAAAATTCCAAAATTCCCCATCCTCTAAAGGTTAAATAAAGAAATTTCGTAAGATTTACAAATTTTTTTGTGACCTTTTTATTGTAGGTTGCGAAGAAAAAAGAGCTTGAAAATGTCTCGAGTTTATTACTCAGTACTGAAAACGAATCAGAAGAAGCAAATTCATCTCAAAGTTTGCATAGCATGACACGTCATAAGATCTATTCCAAAAAAAGAAAAACAGTTAGAACAATACAAGGTAGTATTATATTAATTAGATCTCATACAGGATAAATCACCACCAATTATAGAATTAGAAGAAACTGTAATAGAAAAGAGTTGCTCTATTATTGATTTTCCCTACAGCAAATGATTGACATACGAGATGATAAGGGAAAAAGTTAATGCTTATATTTTATATTTTTATGTGTTATTGTAATATTTATAATTTATTATGCTCCCGTGTAGGAACATCCTTACGTCGTCCCCTTCTTTTAGTACGAATGCTGTAAGATTTTCGTACGTTACCCCTAAATGAGGAAATCGTTTCTGAATCTAATGTGGATCCAATGAGGACTCCGCGAATTTTGCTTGAGCGTCGGCGCAGGCGCGTATTACCCGTACGGATCTCGTCAGGATTCCCTCATTCGTTATGTATGAAAACTTCGAAATACTGACGCTACTGTCGCATGCGGAAATCTAGCTCGGATCTCAAAAGGTTGTCCGTACGTGCACTGGTATACGGCGACTGTACACATAATTTTTTGTTCAATATAAATTTTTTAGAATAATTATTATTTAATAATAACAGTCTTTTCTTTCTCATATAATACTCAAACCCAATATGGCAGAGTTTGCGAATTGGGTTTCATTCATCTTAAGTGCGAAATAAATGTAATATAAAAACAAGAACTCGTGGTCAAGTGGACTAGGTGTTGGACTATATTTGTATTTGTATTATAAATTTAAAACAAATTATAGTATAATTAAAATATAATTTAAATCTAAATAAAATCAAATTTGTAGTATAAAAATTGTTCATTGCATACATATGGTCTAGGAGTATGACTTATACGCGGAAGGTTCAAATCAAAACGGATATTCGTTTTAAAATTCAACCAAAGCCTTTGAATTTTAATTGCACTTAACATTAAAATTTGCTTAACAGCATGAATTCCAAATACGATTCATGTGCATTACATTTCCTGTATTTTTAATTGAAATTTAATGCAATGTGCGTTAAAATTAATGTACGTAATGGATCAAACTACATTATAATAAATATTAGTGTATTAATTAATTAAATATATAAATGGTAAATCACATGAAAATGATGCGACATCCACATGGGATTCCCGTAAGGAAAATTTTGGCACATTCGTCAAGACGGACATTGGTATAAGGAGAGAAAAGTTCGAGGAAAAATGACTATACTCTCTAGAAGGCGAGGCACACCCTTGAATTACACGTATAATTGCTACATATTTTGAAAGTTTTAAGACAGCCGATATTAAAGAATACTAAATAATTCTGTAAAAATTACTGCATTGTATAGTAAAAGTTATAGATGTAAAAAATAACACAAGATCTTGGAAATTTTAAATGAATTTATTGTAATTTTCGTCTGGGTAATTTTTTTGCGAGACTTTAGCGGATTTTTTTTAAGTCTTGATATTTGGACGATTCCAGACTTTTGTGGTACGATTTTATATTTTATAAGTCTGGCTAATTTCCGCGACTTTTGCAGAAGATATAGTTTATTCTTTATAAAAGTCTAGTGTATTTCCGAAACTTCTTTGAACTTCACATTTGTGTAGTTCAAAGGCAGCAATAAATTAATAAGTAATAAATTTTCCACATTTTTATGCTATACACACTGAAAAATTGGTACCCATATACTCAATGTTTTTATTCTTTTTTATTCATTTTTGACTGTATTCGATTAATGAATCGAATCGATGGCTCCTATTTATATAATGTTATTTGAAAAAGCTATTTGAAAAAGCGTTTTTTTCGCTCGTTCGTGATTTGCTCCTAGGACCCACTCCCTAGAAAAGGTGCGCGCAATGCGTCTCTATTTTCTGCCTTGAATATTGATTAGCCCGTACATATAACTTATTTTTTTATGTGCCAAAAATTCCAGCAGTAAAATTCTTTCGTGACTCAATTCTAGGGTTCACTCCATAAGGAAAAGCAGGTACGCCCTGTGCTTTTCCATTTTCTGCTTTGAATATTTATCCGTTTACGAATTACATCTAAATATTTCTTTAATATATCGGCGTCTTGGTGTTTGACCTATCTCATCTCTCTTATTGCCTTAATTTGTATTCTTATTACATTTCACGCTTCTTAAAGGTGCACATAGGAATTTTGGTACGTCGTAAAAAGAGCCTAGTTTATTGCTTTTATTCATTTATCCGTTTTTAATATTCTGTACTTATTTTTCTGATTCATCTCCTTGTTATTTCTTTCACTTATTTACTTATTATTCTATAATTTTTCCTTTTTCGACGTAATATCTCCCCACTCATACCAGAACGAGTGATCTTAGAAAGATACAATACTGTTTTTGACTGGATTACACTCTTTAAGTTAATACAAATGTACATGCCATATTTTATTGTATTTTTCATTCGGACGAACATTTATATATATGTTTATTTAAATATACTTTCTAAAATTTGCGTAAATTAGGCAATTTCGTTATTAATATGAAAGATAAAAAGTATTACAAAAAAATGTGCATAAAACAAAAATTTTCATCGTTACCTTTGTTAACAAACAAAATATGTAAGATTAGTATCATATAAAATAAAATATCAATATAATGACATTTTGTCAAAAGTTCGCAAAAAGAAACATTTCATTGTTATTTCTTAAAAATATATAGTGGTAAGCAAAAATGTATATATGTATATAAACCGAAAATTTCGTTGTTCTGTTAACAAAAAAATATGTAAGATTAGTATTATTAAAATTAAATATTAATAAAGTAATATAAGTTCCCTAATCGTCAATAGATTTCCATTCAAAGGTATCTTGTTTTAAACTCAAAATATTAGAAAAATTTTCTTTCAATTTTACCTTAAAAATGAGTAAATTTTAAAACATTTGTTATTATAATTCCCCAAAAATTAATCGTTAGCAATCATATATATTGTGACGCGAGGTACTGTCGAGTACCTGCGCGCCGTCGCGAGCCTTCGCGGCGAGGGGGAGAGTTAGGCCGTGGCGCGCGGGAGCGGCGGCCATCTTAGAAGCTCGGGAGATTCTCTCGAGCGGTCGGCGACGACGGACGCGTATGCGAGCGAGATCCCGAAATCGAAATATTCCCCAGGAGGCGAGCAGCGAGAACGAGTGTGCGAACGCGGTAGCAGCCTAGGACGAGCCAAAGCTGCGAACGTTGTAAGTACCGCCCGACTAATCTTGTGAGTGCGGGCGCGTACCGGCGAGGAGTCAAGGAGCGCCTTAACTCCCTGGCGTCGAACATTGTTCAGCGAACGTGGGGAGCCGTCCCCAGTTCCCTACTTCTATCTCTCTCTCTCCTTAGATCGCGGACGCAGACTCTCGTGCGCTGAGAGTCCCGGCTCGTGGATACGAGCCGCCGCAGGGTGCAACGTCGGTACCTCGAGCACGGGCTCGAGATCGTGATCGCGGGTCTTCGCGTGGAACGGGTAAGCGATCCGTTCCTTCGTGTGCGTGTGTGTACGTGTGTGTACACACCGAGCAGGTAGGCGGCCTGCTCTCGAACGTTGCGTTTGTTTACGTGGAGCAAAGTCGTGCTCCGCGTAAACATTGCCGATCGCAGACCGCGCGATCGGCCGGTGAACTCCCGGCGCGGCCGAGAGTTCGTAGGAGCGCGCGCGCTTGCGTTCGCGCGCGGCTCCGTTCGGCAACACTCGGGCGTGTTCGGGGAAGTCGGCCTGCACGCCCGACATCTACTAACCCTCGCGATCAAGACATTTGTAATTTTCTTTTACGGAGGCAATAAAGGCCTCCGAATTGCATTTTTAATCGTCCGCGTTATTCTTCCGAGTAGTCCGCGGGACTACTCGGCAAACCCTTCACATCCGTAACCTCCCGGATACCGCCACTCTGCCGTAGAGCTGAGCGGCCGGCATCAGCTGTCGTCAAGGAGGACGACAGACACGCGAACGCGAGGAGCGCGTTCGCGCAACAGCACGCGAGTACAAGAAGTGAGAGTACAGGCGTACTCTCACGTTGTATACGGGCCGCGGCGACGTGTATTTGCCGTCGGGTGCTCGCGCGCACCCCGAGGTAAGGACCTCGAGGGGCACTCGTACGTGCCCCATTGCACCAATCTCGCGGAGGAAGGTCTCCTCCGCGAGATAATAGGTCAAGAACAGCCCCGTTACAACTGGTGCCCAACTTCACGTGCATTCGGAGGTTAGGAGTACACCGCAGCGATCGACGAATTTTTATTTCCGAAGGATTTTGAATTTGCAGATCGGATTACCGACCGAGACGGTAATTTAGAAGCAGGAAAAGCTTCGCGGATCGGCCGCTAGGTGGCGGCGGACTTTTTCACAGGGAGTGAAAAAGCCGTGAAATTCAAATTCGAAATTAAATTCTAGGGTTCGCGTGCGTTCGTAAAGAGGGATTAGAACAAAATTTTTTATAGGAAATTGAGGGAGGAAAAATCAGGGGATTTTTCCGTTAGTAGATTTAGGTGGAGAGAGAGAATCTCGCGTGGCGGCGAACGTTCCTTCAGGCGGAAGGGACGTACGAAAAGGCGATTTCTTTTGTTTTTGCAGACGGATTCAGAAGGAAATTAAATTTTTCGATTTGCATTCGTGTACGGAGAACTAATTCGTTCAGACAGTTGCAGCCGTAACCTGCGCCTGTCAAAATTTTTTTTTACTTTGGTTTAAATTCCTGGAGTAAATTCGCAAAGTGAACAGTCGCAGCCGTGCCCTGCTCCTGTTCTGAGACTTTACGACATTGGAACTCACGGAGAGTTCCAAATTCTGATTAAATAAGCGAACGGTCGCAGCCGTGCCCTGCTTCCATTCAGAAGCTTTTAATCACTGAACACACGGGGTGTTTAGAAATCATTCAACAGCATACAGTCGCAACCGTGACCTGCTTCTGTATCGGGCAGCTGTTGAGTGAAAACTCGGAATTTTTACAACCCGGAAGCAAAAACAAAAACAAGAATTCGTATTTTCGACTGGGAACCTCTCGTGTTGGCTAGTTAGCGAATACATGTAATTTACAACGATTGTAATTTACTAACACGAGAAACACGTCTAGGAGAAAATTCTAAGGAGAATTTTTTCCATTCAAATTGACCTCGAAAATCAAAAGTTTTCGAGGAAAATTCGTTTTCTCGCTGAATTTGTCAGCGAGAATTTCAGATAGAGACGCGTCAAATAAATAGTTTTTTTCACGCAGTTCAAACGCGACTATGCTACAAACGGTAGGCAGTCGTGTAGAAATTCTCTAAGACGTGTTTCAGAGAGAATCTCACACTACACGTCAGGGGTAGTTGCGTCGCCAACCGAAAGGGCCGTCCCATTAATTTTTTCGTGTTTTTGGGATAGAGGGCAGGCCTGTATTCAATCAGGTGAAGATGAAGTACAAGCAAGAACCAACGGAAAGGGACGTCCAGCAGTGGCTGATGGCGATCCCAGTCGAGGAGCTAGAAGAGACGATCCAGCATCTCGGATTAAGAACAGACGGCGACTGCTTCGTGCAGCGTCACCGTCTGTACAATTGGCTGCAGGGTAATTATACCGCAGCCGATTTCCAGGCGTGTAACTCCTCAAACGAGGAGGAGTTACGCATAGTCCGTGAATCACTGAGGAAGTCATTCATCGAGGACATTTGCATGAACAAGACATCCACGACGATTCAGGACGAAAATTATGAGAAGGGCCGTCCTCACAATCTCTCAATTTACCAGAATAGCATAATCTGCCATTCTGAAGGCGACAGAGTAATTGGCAACAGGGAGCCAAATCGCACACCGCCATCAAGGCCAAATAACGAAAAAAGCCAAGATAGCGAGACTGACGACGATAGTCAGTCATCTCAAGACCAGATGTCAAGAGTGGAGTCTCTACTACGAGAGATCCAGCAATCCGTTCGAGCAATCGAACGGAAATACGACAACCTGTTGAACACGAGCGTTACACAGGCGAGGACACTGAAAGCTCTCACGTTGAGAGTCGATCCGCTGGCCCACGAAAGGGACCAGCAAAGGCCGTCAATGTCAAGCACGAGAATTGACGGCCGACACGTCAACACGCGAACGGAACACATAAATCCGTCGCAATCGACACCGCGCGTTGGATTCCAGGAGACGTATACGATAGACGAACCTGGAATCAACGAAACACTGAATGGCGCGCACACCATTCAGAACGCGCAACGGCGGATCCCACCACGTGAAACCAGAACGTGGACTGATTTCACGAACGGAAGGACGAGAGAGCACATCGGTCCTTTCACAAGCGAATCGAATCGCACAGGCAGAGGTCACGAGGACCCCAGCCGAATACTCAGCCGATGGAGTGTCACGTTCTCGGCTAAACAAGGAGAAGACGTGGAGTCTTTCCTTAAAAGCTTTGAGGACAATGCCCGAGCGGCAAAACTTAACGAGAGCGACATGCTGGCGTCGCTCCCGTGTGTCCTAAAAGACGTTGCGAGTATGTGGTATCGAAACCACAGCAACGACTGGCGAACTTGGTCAGACTTTTGTCGAGCCATCCGGCGCAGATGGGGCTGCGCCCATGACAGACAAGAGCGCCTACGAGACGACATCAGGCGTCGTTTCCAACAAAGCGGGGAAACCAGCATCCATTACGTGACATGCATGGAGAGCATGTTACGTGAGGTATCCCCGAGGATGACCAAACCTCAAGAAATCGAGAAAGTTTACATGAACCTTCTCCCAGAGATGAAGAGGATAATCAGGATAGAAACCTGTAATAGCACAGACGATCTAGTAGATCAGTGCGTTAAAGCGGAATATATCCTAGATAGGGGAAAGGGCGACAGGACGCCAATCCCTCCGACCAAGGCGGTGATGCCAGAGACGGCATACAAACCGCAGAGCGGGAAGACAAGGACGTCTTCCCCGGTAAAAGTTGCAGCAACGGACGCCGCAACACCGGACAAACAGGAGAAGCCCGATGCTCCTATAGCGGGGATAGGTCGGCAAGAAATGGCCGACCTACTAACGAAACTTAGCGGAGAGCTAGTGAAAGCCTTCAGCGAAAGTAACAAACAGAGGCAGGGAGGGGGAAGCAAGGGTGCCTTCTCCTCGGCGAACAAAAATGGCCAGTCCGGAAAAGGCAACTCGAAGAATAGCAGTGGCAGCGGGAAGGACAGCCAGAAAAATGGGCAGAAGAAGGATCCCATTCTTTGCTTCGGATGCAACAAAGAAGGCGTAATCTGAGCAAAGTGCCCTAAATGCTCGCCGGAAAACGAGCAACAGGGTAAGTAGGGCACTCAACTACTTCCCCGAACGCTACCGAAGCTTGTCAGGAAGCTTCGGAATCAACCTCCCAGGGCGTCAGCGGGACAGCACTACCGGACGCCCCGGTGGAGGAAAACCTGGAAACCAGATGGTGGTTACAGGTGGAAGTGGAAGGGTTCCACTTCCGCGCGCTGTACGACACAGGCGCATCGGTCACAGTGATGGGACCGATCGGCCTGCAGTTGATAACTGCATGCGGCCGAACACTTATGCCAAGGGAGCATGCAGATGCAAAGCTCGCTGATGGTAGCACGAGTCCAATCGTGGGCTGTGCTTACCTTCCCTTTAGGATAGGGGGCATAAGCAGGGAGATCAAAGTGTCGATCATCCCTGCACTAAAGGCAGATTGTTACTTGGGCACGAATTTCATGCGGGAATTCGGTTCAGTACGCGATCAAACCAGCTGACGTTGGTGGACGACAACGTTAGCGTGGATCTCCAGCTGGCATCAGTTAGAGAGGTTAACATGATCCAAATCGGTGCAGTAGGCTTAGGCCATGTGACCGAGGAGCAGCGAGCACAAGTCGAGGCACTTGTGCACAAAATGGTCGGCACGGAGCCGACCACACTTGGGTGCACCACGTGGGTGACCCACACAATTGATGTGGGAAATGCTCGCCTCATCAAACAGCGATATTACCCGTATACACCGGTAATAGAAGCTGAAATGCACGCACAGGTCCGAAAGTTACTGGACGCTGGCGTCATTGAACCATCTGCGAGCCCGTGGTCAAGCCCAGTAGTGATGGTGAAGAAATCCGGTGGAGGATACCGGATGTGTATTGACTATCGAAAAGTCAATACACTCAAGGTTTCGCCGGACGGATATCCGGCAAAAGGGATGGACGCGGCTTTCCGCAAGGCCAAAGCGGCAAAGTTTTGCACAACGTTAGACGTTAGCAACGCGTACCATCAAGTACCTCTGGACGAGGCGTCCAGAGAGATAACAGCTTTCTCTGTACAGGGAATAGGCCACTTCCACTACAAGAGAATGCCATTTGGCCTGGAAGACGCAGGAGCATCTTTCCAGCGCCTAATCGACATGGTCATCACTCCAGATTGCGAAGACTACGCATTCGCAAATCTGGATGACGTCGTCATAATGTCGAAAACGTTCGTGGAGCATCTCGAACACCTTCGCAAAATCTTAGGCCACCTACGAGAGGCGGGCCTAACGATTAAACGGCAGAAAAGCCACTTCCGCCAATGCGAAGTAAAATACCTGGGTGTAGTCCTGAACCAAGACGGGTTCCGCTCTGACCCAGAAAAGATAAGGCCGGTACTGGAGTACCCGCCGCCTAAGAACATTAAGCAGCTAAGACGCTTCTTAGGCATGGCATCGTGGTACAAGAGGTTCCTGAACAACCTCGCCACGATTGCCGAACCACTTACGCAACTAACGAAGAAGGAGCGTAAGTTTGAGTGGACTGAAGTACAACACTCCGCATTCGAGCGGATAAAGGCTCTCATAGCCTCCACACCAGTCTTGCAACGCCCTGACTTCAATAACGAGTTTGTCGTGCAAACAGATGCAAGCGACTCGGGAATCGGAGCGGTTCTACTTCAGTTTGAAGACGGCAATGAGCGAGCACTGGAGTTCGCCAGCCGCGTCCTCTCACCTGCCAAGAGGAACTACAGCGTGACAGAGAGAGAGTGTCTTGCTGTAGTATGGGCGATAAAGAAGTTTCGCCCATACATAGAAGGCTACGCATTTCGCGTAGTCACGGACCACAGCTGTTTGCGTTGGCTGCGCACACTGAGTGGTCCGACAGGGCGATTAGCGCGGTGGGCCTTGGAGCTGCAAGGTCACCAATTCACTGTTGAGCACAGGAAAGGCGCGCTCAACAATGTCCCAGATGCCCTTTCTCGAATGTACGAGGAGGAGGGCGAGGAGACACCGGTGGCAGGTGTCTCATGGACAGAGAATTCCCAGGATGAGTGGTACCTCCAACAACTGAAGAAAGCGAAAGAGGAACCACTAAAGCAAGGGGATATCATGAAAAAGTGTCATGATAGCCCCACAGCAGGACACTTGGGGCGAGAGAAGACTCTCGCACGGGTCTCTCGGCAGTATTATTGGCCACGCATGGACGCGTGCATCGCCAATTACGTGCGGCAATGCCAGATCTGCCAGCAGATAAAAGCTGAGCAAAGGCCGCCGACGGGACTCATGGGCCGCAGGGTCATCGAACGACCTTGGCAATATGTCGCAGGCGACATTATGGGCCCGCTACCCAAGACGAGCAAAGGGTACGAATACATCCTCGTCTTCCAGGATTTATTCACTCGGTGGGTGGAAGTAATTCCACTCCGCCTCGCCACGGGCGAAGCCATACTGGCGGAATTTACATAACGCATCTGTCTCCGGTTTGGAACACCCGAAGTCTTCCTCTCCGATAACGGGACAGAGTTCAAAAAACCGAACGATCGACGGTTTTTTGAACACCAAGGGGATACGTAACGAAACGACGCCCCCGTACCATCCGCAGGCTAACCCGGTCGAAAGGGTTAACCGAACGATGAAGCAGATGATCATGGCTTTCATCCAAGATGACCATGATAACTGGGACGAGCATCTCACAGAGCTCGTCCATGCGTTCAACAACTCCAAGAGTAGTGCCACAGGAATGACACCTGCATTCCTCGTCTACGGCAGGCATCCGAAGCCCTTAGACTCGGAGTATGGCAAGCAGGTGCTTGCAATACTTAAACAACACGAAGAAGAGGCTCGAGAAGAATGGGCTCTTCGAATGAAAAACCTCTCCGAAGTTCACGACATGGCAGCGGAGAGTTCCGACAGGGAACGAGATCGGCAGGCGCGTTATTACAACGCGGGCCGACGAGAAGCAAGTTTTAAAGTCGGAGACCTTGTTTAGAAAGGAACAAAGTCCTCTCCAATGCGGCAAAAGGAGTAGCGAAGAAGCTAGCTCCGAAGTTTGCCGGTCCGTACGAAGTTACGAAAATCTTGGGCAGCAACACTTGCGCGTTGCGTGACCAAGGTGGACGGACAGTGCGTCCGATCCACTCAGAACAAATGAAGACGTACATCCCCGGCGCAGACGTTCCTGCTGAAGAAGAGGACGCCGAGTCCAACGCCCGACCTCCGGGGGAAGGCGGGAGTCGTGTGGATGCGCCCACGACTCCATCAGCAGAGGCCTGATAAGAAGAAGAGCGGTGCCAGCGGGCAAGCGTCCCAGGCTGGGAGCGCCCAGCCTGAGGTAAAACCTGTTAAGCGCAAACGCGGACGCCCGCGTAAAGCATCCTACACCGTCACGCAAGCGAGAAGCGTGACGGTAAAGCGAGGACCGGGTCGTCTACCCGGTTCTAAAAACAAGGCCAGCGCGGCCAAAAAGTAAGACGCGACGGAAACACGGTTTATAGGAGAGAACCAACTTTGAGAGCCATTCCTAAAATTCCTTTTATTCTCTCTGTCCCTTTCCTAGATGGAGCAACCCGTAGTAGAGGAAGGAGTCGCCCGACTCCTCCTCAAGGACGCGGATGTCCAAGAGGTCACCGAGGTACCGGGTGGGGGCACCCTGGAGGGGACCCCCGGAGGGGCGGAGGATATTGGGGACAGGCCCCAATCTCCGCCAAGCCCACCGGAACCGAACGCGAGCGACGAGGAGGTCGCCCGCGATAAAGCGAGCGGCGAGGACGCCGCCCGCGACTCCGACGAAGTGAGCGGCCAGGAGGCCGCCCACGACCACGATGCCGCCAGGAGGCCGCCCACAACGAAGCGAGCGGCGAGGACGCCGCCCGCAATTCCCACGACGTGAGTGGCCAGGAGGCCACCCACACCCCCGACGACGCGAGTAGCCCGGAGGCTACTCGCTCGTTGCGCCGCCCACACGCCCCAGAACCAGAGGACGGGGTACGCCCGGTGGCGGACCGGGGAGATCCCGACAGTGGAGGAGGAGGGGCGTCAGAAGAAGTGCCCTCCCCCCATCAGCGACCGCTGACGCTTTACAGGCGGTGGGAGGAGTTTGAGGCAGGGCCTCGACAGAAAGATCCGCGCCTACCAGTGGATCGTGGGCGAACTCGAGAATGCTCATGGGGAGATTCTCGAGTTCGAGAAGACGGTGGAGGGAGAGGTACTGGCCGGAGTTTCGGAGCTCCCCAGTCCTCTCCGAAGTGTACGCGCAGCGGGCCGGCATCGAAGCCTCCCGCGGCGCGTACGCCGACGAATTCCTGGCGCGGGAGAACAGGAGGGCGGAGGCGGAGCGCCTCCAAGCCGCTAAAGAGGCCGCCAGCGGACAGTTCCGGGAGGAACAGCGGCGCCTCGAGGAGGCCAGACAAGAGAGGGTCCGCCGCCGGCGACAAGAAGCGCGACTCT